>JAWWLV010000070.1:4343636-4371067 GCA_035041135.1 Platyrinchus mystaceus
GCCGCCTTTCCTCCTCGAGGCGTGAGGGGAGCGCGGGGGCGGCGCCGCCAGGGGGCGCTCGAGCCTCCCTCCCCCCCCCCCTCCATCCCGTCATGGCCGCCGCCAACTCCCCGCGGCACCGGCCGGGAGGATCCAGCGGGACCCTCCGTGCGCCCCGCGGAGCGGGGCTGGGAGGTCCCCCCGATGCGGTAGGGGGTAGCCGGGAAGGGCCGTGCCGGGCGAGGGGTGCGGGCAGGGCGCGGTGGCGTGGACGAAAGAGGTGGCGGCGGCCGCGCCACGCGCGGGGCTCCCCGTTCCCTGAGGGAGAGCCCTGGTGCCGCTGCCGTGTCCTTGGAGAGCCCCGTTTCCACGGGACGAGCCCCGGTTCTGCCCGCCCACCTTCTCCTCCTGCAGCGGGGGTTGGTGGCGGATGGGATGAGAGAAGCGCGTGAGAGCAACCAGGCAGCGGAAGGAGCCTTGGGAAAACTGGATTTTTGGGAATTACCAGTTCGAGGCTGCGCCCAGACTGGTCTGTTTAACAGCTGGTGGGTCTCCTGCGTTTAAACATCGTTGCACGTCTGGGTTTTGCCTCCGTGGTGCCCTGTGCACTATGTTTTAGGATTTTATTGTGCTGCTTCTGACATCATCGTTATCCTTGAATCACCACAGAACGGTTTGGGTTGGAAGGGAACTTAAAGCCCATCCAGTCCCATCCCATGGGCAGGGACACCTTCCACTAGCCCAGGTTGCTCCAAGCCCCATCCAGCCTGGCCTTGGACACTTGCAGGGATGTAATTCGACATAGTAAATATTAATTTCGAGCCATATATCCAGAATAAAAGGATTACAATGCGCAACAGGGTATTTTTAATTATCTAATAACCAGTAGAGCATCCAACAGCAAACCAGGGTGTGATGTAGTTGGCTCTCATCCATTGCCTGCTCAGGGTGATGTGTGTCTGTAAATACATTCATAAAGGCTAATTAATTGTATGTATTTTTTCAAAACCCCACTTCAGCAGCCTTTGATGATGCGGTGGAAGAACGTGTGATCAACGAGGAGTATAAAATATGGAAGAAGAACACCCCCTTCTTGTATGATCTGGTGATGACCCACGCCCTGGAGTGGCCCAGCTTGACTGCTCAGTGGCTTCCTGATGTCACAAGGTACACTGATCCTTTTGTTTTCTGTTTAAAGCAGAATAAATAGTAAATCCAGGATCACCTTTTGTTACAGTGAGGCAATATGTGATTCCTCTCTGTCTTAGTAACCCCTGCCTTGCCAACAGCAAGTTGAGGACTCTCAACACCAGAGATAATCAGTACAAATTATCAGTACTTCTGTTATTGAGAAGACATTTTCACACAGTTGATTTTAATGTTTTTCTTATTCCAGCTTCACCCACCCCTCCAATAAACAAAAAACTGATCAAAAATAGTTAGATATCATTTCTGAAGAACCACCATTTTGTCCTAAGCTTCCATAACCACGTTCTGAGCTGTGCTTGAGCTGCTGAAGTCTCTCAAAGGAAGGCAGGGGAGTGGTGGTCTGTTGTGCTGAGAGAGTTTTAGGTTGAGCTCATTAAATCCCAGACTGGTTTGGGTTGAAATGGGAGTTATAGGTCATCCAGTGCCACCCCCTGCCATGGGCAGGGACACCTTCCACTAGCCCAGGTTGCTCCAATCCCCATCCAACCTGACCTTGGACACTTCCAGGGATCCAGAGGCAGCCACAGCTTCTCTAGAAAACCTGTGCCAGGGCCTCCCCACCCTCCCAGGGAAGGATTTCTTCCCAATATCCCATCTAAATCTACTCCTTTCAGTGTGAAGCCATTCCCTCTTGTCCTACTCTTGTAAAAAGTCCCTCTCCATCTTTTCTGTAGAACATCTTGAGTTGTGACAAGTGATTTCCTCCAGAGGAAGCTGATTTTTTTCCCTGGGACAGGAAAACCATAAATCTAAAGATCCTTATTCTGTCAGAAGCTGCAATAAAAAAAAAAAAAGCTGTTGTAACCAGCCCAGTGTTTGTAACCCCTGCTTTGTTCCCCTTGCCTTGCAGACCTGAAGGCAAAGATTTCAGCATCCACAGGTTGGTGCTGGGCACCCACACCTCAGATGAGCAAAACCACCTGGTCATAGCGAGTGTGCAGCTGCCCAACGACGACGCCCAGTTCGATGCCTCCCACTACGACAGCGAGAAAGGAGGTGAGAACCCAAAGGGTTGGGGTTTAACCACATTTTCCTTCCCTTCCCAACAGAAAATTTGCCTTCTCTCAAAGGTCAGGCAGCAAGATTCATTTTGACTTCTCGACTGAACAATTACCCCCTTAACGGGGAGATTAATAGACAAAAATGCCCCTTTGTGGATAAACAATCTGGGGTTTTGAATGTATCTGATAACTTAACAATCTAATGATGAGAACAGAAGGTGGAGGCTCTTTGAAAAAGCATTTTTGTCTGTGGGAAACCTCACCCCATGCAGTGGTGTTTTTACTGACACTTCTGCACTACATAAACTCTTCCAGTGAGAAGTCATTCATAGCAAATAATATTCTTATTTCAGGGGGGTGTAGCATTTCAAATGTTCTTCATTTGTCTGACTTCTGCTGCCTGATAGCTGTGCCAGCCCCTGTTTTGTTATGGAAATTTATTTATATTGTGCTTTATTCAGTGTATCAGGCTGGAATTGGATGTTTCCTGTAACCTTTGTGGCTGTCAGCACTGCCACAAGTTCGACATTTCTCATGTTTACTTGACTGAATCAGTCTTTCCACCTGGTGAAAGTCCTTAATGATCCAATGTTTGCCCTTCTTTTTACAGGAAGTCTGGATTGTGCAATGAGTATTTTGATCTTTGGGGCCTCCTAAGAGTTACTCATGAGCACAGTGTTGTCTGATAAACACTTGGTTTCTATTCTGTTTTAGTATTTCTCAAAAATACATTCTCCAATTTAAAAACAAACCAAAACCCCCTCCTTTTGGCCAGAATTGTGCTGTGCAATTTAGTGAAGTACTAAGTTATTATGATTTTAAGTATAAAGATAAGGGAACTTTAGCAAGTTGTGTTTCAGACCCAATTGCACCTTGATTTTACCAGAACCTGTCTGTTCTGCAGCCAGAGCTTGGCAGCACACCAGTAACTGAGTCTGAATCCTTGTGTCTTCATCTGAAACTTATTATTCACAACTTCTAAACTCTTATTTCCAGAGTTTGGAGGCTTTGGATCAGTTAGTGGGAAAATTGAAATCGAAATCAAGATAAACCACGAGGGAGAAGTGAACAGAGCACGTTACATGCCACAGAACCCCTGTATCATCGCCACCAAGACCCCATCCAGTGATGTCCTGGTCTTTGATTACACCAAACACCCTTCCAAACCAGGTGGGTGCTGCTCTGTCCTCACACACCAGCCAGCCCTTCCCAAAGGGAAGCTTGATGTGGTGAAAAAGAGCTTGAAAAGTTCCATGTGTTACCTGTCATTTGGGGTTTTAGGGTGGAGTGGGTGTTTAGTGTCAGGTTATTTTGTCTGAAGCTTCCAAATGTAGCCATGGAAAGATAAACCTCGTGCTTCTGCTGGTTATTTTGTCACCTCACTGTGTGTGGTGGCGTTTGGGGGTGTAGAAGGTGGGTTTTTTTGGAAGCTGTGGTTTATTTGGTGGGTAGCTGAGCTGTTCCCCTTGATATGCTGTAGAGATGTTAACCTATGAACTCATCAAGATTGTATAGAGTAAATAGTTTTGCCACTTGTGGGGAGGATCAGAAGTGCCTTTGTTACTTTAAAAGTGCAGTCACAGATGATGAGGGAAAGAAAAATATCCCACCAGCAGTTTAGGAGGAGCTGTTGGAGCAGTAACAGATGAGCTGCTCTTCCTCCATCCAGGAGACTCAGGCCAAAGCACGGAGAGGTGGCTGCTGAAAATGGCACAGCAGAGTTTAGTAAAGCTTGAATCAGGTGTTCCAGGATGTGCTGGAAGGGATTCCAGGCACTGGAGTTCTTGCTCTGCCTCGTTACAGATCCTTCTGGAGAGTGTAACCCCGACCTGCGCCTTCGTGGGCACCAAAAGGAGGGTTATGGGCTGTCCTGGAACCCAAACCTCAGTGGGCACTTGCTCAGTGCCTCTGATGATCATGTGAGTCCTGTAAATAGAGCTGAGGGCCAACCTGCCCTCTGTGTGCCCTGGGAAGGTCACAAACCTTCTGGGTTTCGGGGGGGGAGGTAAAGAGATCATCTGTGTGAGGAGGTAATTGTTTGAATTCTCTGTTGTTTCAAAGACCATCTGCTTGTGGGACATCAGTGCTGTTCCAAAAGAAGGCAAAGTGGTGGATGCAAAGACCATCTTCACGGGCCACACAGCAGTGGTGGAAGATGTTTCTTGGCACCTGCTCCACGAATCCCTGTTTGGATCCGTTGCTGATGATCAGAAGCTCATGATGTGAGTGGGGGAACCTCTTCCCAGACCAAGTTGCTTTCCCATTTGCTGCTTAGTCCCTTGGGGAAATGGGACAGGAACCTGTTTCAATTCCATGTTTTTTTTCATTGCCAGCTGGGACACTCGGTCAAACAACACCTCCAAACCCAGTCATTCCGTGGATGCTCACACAGCTGAAGTCAACTGCCTTTCCTTCAACCCTTACAGTGAGTTCATCCTGGCCACGGGATCAGCTGATAAGGTACATCCACCTTGACCTGTTTCTGATGTTTGAGTGTGGCTGGACATGCTGGTTACCTCAACAAAATATGGTTTTTGTGGACATGCTGGTTACCTCAACAAAATATGGTTTTGTTTTTTTTTTTCACAGACTGTTGCTCTGTGGGACTTGAGGAACCTAAAACTGAAGCTGCACTCCTTTGAATCACATAAAGATGAAATATTTCAGGTATAACAAAATGTCTTTATCTTTTATGCATGTAGACTTGGAAAAATAGTCTTTTCCACTCTACTAAAGATACTTTCACTTTAAAACTCACCCTTTTCTCTCATTTGCTTATCATTTTCTGGGTTATTGTTGTGGGGCTGCAGAGCTCCAGTACAGATAAGAGTGTCCAGAAAGCCAGACTGGGAGCAGGGAAATGCTCTGAGAGCTTTAACCACAGCAAGAGGATGAAATGGTAGCAGTGCAGGGTCCTTTAAATTATTCATGGCAGCAGATTGAAGCAGTGAAATGGCTGCAGTGTTTCCATCTCCTCAGCCTGCTCCTGGAGGGAGGTTTAACTGCTTCCCTTTAATGGGATCACCACAACATCCTCTGACAACAAACAACTGCTGCTTTTACTGGGGTAAACACAGAATGTTCACATCGTGGCTGGCACGTGCTTAGCAGAGATGATATTTCCACCTCCAGCTCGTGCCTTAATCAGAGGGGAAAATATGCAGAGATGGTGTTTTTTTTTTGGTGGGAGGATTATTAGTTCAGACTGTAGTTATGTCTAAATAAAGTGACACACGGAATCCTGAATCCATGTGCAGAATTCTGTGTTCTTTTCTAATCCTGTGATCCTATTAGGTGGTGGTTTGTTATTTTTTTCTCTCCAGCAGGAGTGGTAAATGGGAGCTTTTGGGCAGCTGAGCTCAGTTCCAGTGATTTGTTTTCATGTGAGAACTGCACCTCCTGCTGAAGGAATCCCTGGGTTAGACTTGTGCAGTCCTTACTGGGATAAGGAGCAGCCAATACCCCTGGGAGCTGTTTGGGAACACTCTGGGAAAGGTTCCAGGTGGCACCTTTTTGGTGCTGAAAGGCCTTTTTTGGTGTCTGAATGTTCACCAAGTGCCTCCTGTGGTCAGGGTTGGGGGTGTTTTTATCCCAGGTTAGTTTAGATTCTCCCAGAGATACAAAATGAAGTGGTGTTTATTGTCCATGTCATGTTACAGCTTCTGAAAACTTAATTTGTGAATTAATCCTTGTCTGCAGGTTCAGTGGTCTCCCCATAATGAAACTATCCTGGCCTCCAGTGGCACGGACCGCAGGCTAAATGTCTGGGACTTGAGGTAAATCCCAAATTACTCACATTGTCCCCACAAAATATTCTTGATTAATTGCCTCACACCTTAAAAAAACCAAACCAACCCTCACCTTTTCTTTTTCTTGCCCTCCTTTTTGTTTTGGCAGTAAAATTGGAGAAGAGCAATCCCCCGAAGATGCTGAGGATGGGCCCCCAGAGCTGTTGGTGAGTCTTTTCAATCTCATTAATTGCTTTGACCAGTTACTCACTTGGACAGGGTAGATTTGTAACCACTCCCCTTTTTGTTTCCCCCAACCCCAGTTTATTCATGGTGGTCACACTGCAAAGATATCTGATTTCTCCTGGAATCCCAACGAGCCCTGGGTCATTTGTTCTGTATCAGAAGATAATATCATGCAAGTCTGGCAAATGGTGAGTTGCTTGGGAGAGTGCAGGAAGTGGCAGGTTGAAATGCCTGGATTTCAGCATTCCTGCTTTTATTTGCAGCTCTCAAGAGTTACTCATTTTGTAGCATTGCTGAAATCTCAAAGGGGCAGTGGAAACCCCCTTCAGCTTTGGTCAGAACAATGGTTTCCAAATCCTCAGAAGCTGTTTTGTATTTAAAAAAAACACCATGCTTGAATGAAAACAGTGTGTGAGAACCAACAGGGGTTTCTGTTGGTTACTGTCCTGAGGAATAAAACCTTTGTAAATGATACAAATGCCCTCCTGAAGATGGAGAACAGGAACAGTTTGCTGCCCCTGCTTTCCCAGCTGTTAAAGTTTTGGAAAGCAATCTTGGCCTTTGACAAGACCATAATCCTATTTTTTTATTACTTACCTATAGATTTTGTTCTTGGCAGCTTTCCATGTAGTTTTTTTTGGATGTACTAAATACACACAGAACAGTGTTGAGTGCAGCAAGTCCTGCAGTGGCCTCTGCTTTAACTTTCACAAGGAAGATTCCTAAGCTAAAATAATGTAGAGGATCCTTGGGAATGTTTTGAAGACGTGGCTCTTATGGATGAGGTCACCTCTGTCGCTGCTTTGATGTTAAATGATCTTGGGCTGGGGGGTGGGTGATACATATCTGCAGATGAAAAGCTGCCAGAGCCTTTTGAGGGTGTGGAATCCTGTCCAGAGAGGTGGGAAACACTTCCTCAGTCCCTCCATCCCTGTCCTGCAGGCTGAGAACATCTACAACGATGAAGATCCCGAAGGCAGCGTGGATCCAGAAGGTCAAGGATCCTAGATGACAACCTTTTTCCTCTTTTTAGGTTTTTTTTTTCCTTCTCTTCCCTCTCAACCCTCATATTGACTTAACACTGGTTTTGAGACACACGTAGGCTTTGTGTTCAGCCATCCACCCATCCTCCTGTAGGTGCCATCACAGGCTTTTTCACCCACCCCCCAAAAAAAGGGCTCAGCCCCCTCAGCCAGGTCAGTGCTGTAGCTCCTCGCTCAGAATTCCTGCAGCAACCTCTCGTGTCAGGCTGGCTGTCCCATTTTAGCTGCCTTTCAGCACACAGCAAGCTTGGGTTTGGTTTCTTTCCTTGCTCCAGCCACGGGCTTTTTCCTAATTTAAACAAAAGTTGAGTTGGCAGAGCTGCCCAGTGGGCTTGAGCCAACAGGGATGATACAAGTGTTGATCCACTGGCAGCTCAGAAATGGTGTGGAAGGTCCTGACCTCCACAGTGCCACTCGGAAGCCTTGGAATTCCTTTAGTTATCTACCTTGTGGGTTTTTCTGCCTTTGCAGATGCAAAACACACTTGCAAGTTCTGACTTGAACTGAAATTTCTCTGTTTTTCTTTCCTTGTTTTGTCTCTCCTGGCAGTTCTGAGCTGTTCATTCCTTCCTTCCTCTCCCTTTTCTCCCACCTGCTGGGCCACAGTGGTTGGGATTCTTTAGCTATTCCTGCACAGAGCATCCTTCACCCCCACCCATGTTGTTTTGTTTTTTTTTTTTCTGGCTCTATTGTGTGTTTCTCAAGCTGTGTTTTTTCACATGATGTTTCTTTCCTTTCTGTGAAATGGTTTTTTAAGACTTGGGGCCCCCAAGTTGTAAAAGGTGTTCGTTTGTGCCAGCGGACGGCCCTGCCCGGTGCCCTGAGCAGCGTTGGCAGCTGGGGTGGAGCAGATTAAACGTGGATGAACTGCTTTTTTTAGGAGTTAGTCCTTCACCACTGGTTCCTGCACGTCTTCCACTCGGGTGTCCCGTGCCACCAGCAGCCTGTTCCTCTCCATCTCCTCGTGACTAATTGCGTGTCGAGTCCTTCAGTTGGAATAAAGTTTTTCTACGTAAACGCCGTGGAGTTTTGGGGAGTTCTGTGCTCTTTTCTTCCTGCGTTTTCTGCTTTGTCAGGGTGAGGTTGGACCTGTTCAGGGAGCAGGGAAAGGAAGGGGGGGTGTGTCCCATGAGAGTGGGAGCTGGGATAGATTTTTTTTTTTGCAGTTTTCTTTGTGGAATGAGTCAATGAGCACTTAAAATCCCCAGGCAGCCACGAAGGCACTGAGCTGTTCCTTCCCCCCCCTCAAGCCTGTCTGCATTCTGGCTCTGCCTTCAGCCCTTGCCACAGAGCTGTTTTTGTTAATCTGCAGCATGAATAGTCTGATACAAACACCCAGGTTTGGACACACACACTTGGGATTTGGAGACACAGCTTTGGGAATGAAAAGGCTCCTTAAACTCTGACCTTTATTTTCAGTGTGAGACTCGATATAAAGTGGAAACCTCTTACCCACCACCTCGTTTCTGTGGGGCACAACCCAGTACAGCAGAGACCCTTGAAATACAAAAGAAAATCCTGTTCAAAGGATAAAGCTTCTCTTGCATGTAAACTTTTAAAAGTCAACACCTGCCCCACCCTGAACTTTCTGTACAGGTTTGAAACAGTCCATTTATGGGACAAGATACATTTTCCCAAACAGCAAAACATAAATCTTACTCCTCATCCATGTCCATTGTTCAGTGCAAGGATTGTTTGCTCTGCTCCTCTGTGGAAAAGCAGTTTTGCTACATCAGCAGCAGCCCCTGGAGAAACACACCCAGGGAAAGGACGGACTGGTATTCCCAACTCCAGGCAGCAGCTGCACTTCAGGCAGGATAAGCAGCACGAGGAGACATCCCTTGTAGATCCTCTGTCCATTGGTTTTTGCTACAAAGAGGAAAATTCCACTGTTCTAACAGTCCTGGTCTGCCTTTTCCTCCGATTTGCAAAGGTGTCCATAGATTTCCAAGCAGCTCCTGTAAGGGGAGAAGGGAAATTTAGGCTATGGAATATTTACATAAATACCCTGGCCGGAGGAAAAAAGGGAAGAGGGCTGCTATTTGTGGAAAGCATTTTCACAGTATGGAAGGAGCTGGGAAGCACTTGAGGAGGCTCAGTGCGTGGTCTTGGGGGTGTGTGGGCCTGGCCCAGCCCTTCCAGAGCCTTTGGCAAAACGGGATTTGACAGATGGGAATGTCGCTTCTGGCGTGAGCTACGGGAAGAGGCAGCTCAGAGCTGCACTTGACTCTGAGCTCCCTGGAGCAAATGGGAGACCTCATTAAAGGTGTCCTGACACCAGAGAGGCCTCAGGTGCTCTTGCTTCCAGGGAGGGCAGTTTGTAGATTCCCAGAGTTCAAAGAGTCCATGGAATTAAATGTGGGCCTGTGGTTTAGGAGAACCCCACCTGGCAGACACAGGGTGTGTTGGGATCTGAATGCATCTGGGAATGGCTGGTGCCAACACAGGCTGAGAGATCTCTTCCCTGTGCTTGCCATGCCGAGGTCTTACCTGGATAAAAGAAAGCTGTTTGGGGCAGGGAATATCCTGTGGTGTGGTTGCATGAGGAGGTTTGGATGGAGAAGGGGAAAAGGGAATGCTAAAGGAGCAGTGAGGCTACGGAAAACAGTGAAGAGTGTGCACAGCTGGGACTGGAGTAACACAGAACAGCTCCAGGCTTGGTGAGAAAAACAGTCCACAAACTCCAGGATGTTTTCTGGAGCTTTGGAAAATCCCAGCAACAGAGCTGTGAGCAGAAGACAGTTCTCTCCCATTGGAGAGCATCCACAGCACCTTCCCAAACCTCAGCCTCAGCTGCTTTCCACGTGTTCCTGAGGAAGCCACCGCTTAAGTTGCCACACCTGCTTCTTGGGAAGCAACTCCTCGCCTCTGTGTGCAGGAATTTCCAGCAAATCCCTATTTGCTGCTTGGCAAAGGGGCTGGAGTTCCTGCTGTGCTGCCCCACCGGGCCCCTTGGTCCCACACCAGCCATGTCCAGACTCCTCCCCACCATCCTCCTCCTCTTCCCAACCCCTCTGCACCGCAGGGATGAGACACAAACGCACTTGTAGATGGAGAGCTCCCTGTGGAGGCTCGTCCTCAGCTCCTCCAGCTCCTGGTTCTTTCTCTGCTGGAGCTGGACCCCGTTCTTCAGCTCCTTCAACCTGTCTTCCAGCTCCTCAACCTGCTCCTGGAGGGGGAGAAGACAAGGATGGATTAGCTGGAGGAGGAATGTGCACAGCCAGGCTGACACTGCCCAACCACCCCCTTTTAAAAGCCTCTGCAAAAAAAGCTTTGTTTGGTTACAAAGGTGGGAATTTGGGATGTGCTTTGTCCTTAGGCTTCTCCCAGCTGCTTGGGTTTGTCCCCTAAACTACTCAGTGTGTGTTTTGAGAAGGTGCCAGAACTGTAAAAACCCATGAGTCAGAAGGAGATAAATGAGGAATTTGGGAAAAGGAAAACGTGGAGGCACAGCAGGGATGCTCCAAAGTCCTGTCCCCCAAGGGACAGTGGTCCCTGAAATCCAAGGCAAGCCATATCACGGGTGCTGGTGGCCTGGTCCCCATTCCAGCAGGGAGGAGCTGCAATGGAAGGGGAACATCATTTCCAGAACCTGCTTGGAGCCAGGCTGGGAGGAGACAGAGCCTGCGAGCCGAGAACAGTGTTGAAAGGGGGGGAGATTAATTGTGGAGCTTCTTTGCCAAATGTGCTCTTGCAGATATTGAATTGCCTCGTCCCTCAGGCCAAAGTGCCGGGGGGGGAAAGGCCCAGCCCAGCCAGAAATAACCCTCCCAGGAGGCAGCCCAGCCCGTGGGCTGTGGGCATGGGATGTGGGACCCTTCCTGGCAGTGGGAAGGGCAGAAACCGCCCCAGCAGGGCTGGGTTTTAAAGAAAAGCCACACTTATTTAAAACTGGCTTTTCCAAGTGCCTTGGCCCAGCCACTGTGTGGGAAATGTGGGGTGCCCGTGCTCAGCAGCATCGCTCAGCTTCGGCAAGGAACCCTCCAAGCCCTCCACCTCATCCCTGCTCGCTGGGGCCATTCCCAAGGGGCAGGCCAGAACCAAGGGAGAATAGACTCAGGAGAAACCTATTTTCCAAGCTGGCTGAAGCCCCAGAAGTTCCCCACCACATCCCTGGGTTTGCCTTACGCCCAGGGGCTGCTGCTCCCTGCCAGCCCAGTGGGGGATAATTTTGATTCCAGCCAGCAGGAGATATTCCACATCCTCCCCCTGCTCATCCAGCCCGCTCCTCCCCTTGGCCCTGCGTGCAAGACCTGCAGCACCCACATGTCCCTGGCTGCAAAGAGCCACCCCCACCCTGCAAGAGGAGGGTTGTGGGGTGCCCGGCGGGACACGTACCCGGTACTGCCCGACCTCCTCGTCCCGCTTCTGCTTGACCAGGACGATCTGCTCCTCCAGGCTGCGGTTCTGCAGCCTCAGCCGGCTGACCTCGCCCTGCAGGGGCCTCAGGGCCTCCTTCATGCCCTGGATCTCCCCCTGCATCTCCTGCAGCGCCCTGGCCCCGGCCTCGCGCCGCTCCAGCAGCCGCAGCAGCTGGGGCTCGTAGTGCTCCTCCAGCCCCCGCCGGCTCTGCGCCACGAAGCTCTCGAACTCCACGGACAGCCGGCGGCTCTCCTGCAGGTACAGGTTGTCCTGCCGGCACGGCGGGGCCTCCAGGCGCTGCCTCAGAGCCTCCTTCTCCTTCTCGCAGGTCTCCTTGAGCTGGGACAGCTCCCCCGAGAGCTGCCCGGCCTGGGTCTCCAGCTCGCCCTGGTAGGCGGCGTGCTGGGACAGGTCGTGCCGCCGGCTCTCCAGCTGGTACTGGCAGGCCACGCACTCCTTGGTCACCCTGAACAGCTTCTGCTTGATCTGCCGGATCTCGTCCCTCAGGTTGTCCCTCTCCAGCTCCACCTTGGCCAGCAGCCTGCAGGCCGCCTGGATCTCCTCGTGGGCATGGCGGATCTCCTGCAGCGCCGGCTCCCGCAGCTGCGCCAGCTCCGCGATCAGGCTGTCCCTCTCCTTCTCCAGCTGCTCCACGATCTCAATGCACTCCTGGAAGTAGTTCCCCAGCTCTTCCAGGGTCAGGCACTGGTGTTCTGTGGTGTCTGCATCCAGAGGGCTGCCTGCTCCCTCTGCATCCATGTCCAGTGGAACCCCTGCCCTGTCTGTGTCTGCATCGCCTGGGATCCCTGCCCTGTCTGTGTCCATGTCCAGTGGGTTCGCTGCTCCATCTGCATCCTCGTCCAGTGGGATCCCTGCCCCACCTACATTCAAGTCCAGTGGGATCCCTGATGCATCCTCATCCACCAGGATCCCTGTCCCACTTGCATCCACATCCAGTGGAATTTCTACTCCATCTGCATCCATGTCCAGGGGGATTTCTGTCCCACCTGCATCCACGTCCAGCGGGATCGCTGCCCCATCCACATCCAGTGGAATCCCTACTCCTTCCACATCCACGTCCAGCGGGATCCCAGTCCCGACTACATCCTCGTCCAGCTGGGTCCCTGGCACGTTTATCTCCAAGGAAGTGTCCCTGCTGGTAGCCTGCAGCTCCTGGCTGGAGTCTGGGCTGCCCCTGAGCAGGGGTGTCACCCCCACACCCCCTGATGGGTCTAAAGGGGTGTGTGGATGGTCCGGGTGTGGAGCAGCGCCTGCAGCCGCTCCCTGAGGGGTTGAGGATGCTCCAGCTTCATCCAGCTGCAGCTCTGGAGGGGGCTCAGACTGTGCCATCATGTCCCTGGAAGAGAGAGGAGAAGATGTGAACCAGAGCAATGAGTGTAACAGGTCTCAGCCCTTCCTCCCACCCTGTGAGACCCCCCTGGAGAAGGCTGAGCTGGGGGTGCTGCAGCCATGACCATCCCATGTCACCCACAGGCTGGGCAGGGCTGTGCTAACTTGGTCCCAACTTGGACCCCAACTGCCCAAAACAAGGGAAGAAATCCCTCTTAAAGCGACCCACTGCCACGGAGGGATGCAAACCCAGCCCCCAGCCCCCAGAGCTGATCGGTTGCCAATGGGAACAGCCACCGTGTCCCGGCCAACCTCCCCGGTGGCACCGGCGCGACCGGTGTGAGCGCTCCCTGTAAAACTTCCCGGGATTTTAACGATGTGGCATAACCTCACGGCACGGGAATGCGCTGCTGAAGCCCAGGCAGGCTCCGGGGTGGCTGAGGTGGAGCAAACACAGCTCCGGGCGAGCGGCAGCGTCTGCAGCAGGAGCCGCTTTGCAGAGTCATCCGACCCCGGCATTGTCCCCAGACACGGTACCTGCGGCTGCCACCGCCAAATCCTCGGTCTCACATTCGCCCGTGAGCTATTTGGGGTAGGATGGAGAAAACAACCCTCGGGGACGAGCCGGGGCTTTTCCAGCTGCTCCCGGCAGCCGGGGCCGGTGGGTTCGGCGGGAGGATGCTCTCACCTCCCGGCCACGCTGCTGAGCTCATGTCTAGTCATTCCCTAAGGAATGAGCACAGGCTGGCACTCGCAGGCAGCCCTCGGCTCGGAGCAACGGCTTGAAGGAAAGAACTGATTTTCACCGATACTTTCTCTCCTAATAAGGCAGTTTTCGGCACTGATGACACATCGCAGCCTCGGACTCAACGGCCGGCGGCTGGAGAGGGGGCAGCGCCTGGAAAGGTGGGGAAAGGGGCTCCTCTGCTTCGTTTTTCCTTGCCTTTCTCTGTGCCAGCCCTTATTTTTCAAAGTTCTCGGCTCTGCTTTGAGTGGGCAGGGCGGGAGGGGAGGACACAAGCCTGGCTTCCCAGCGGGGCGTGGGGACTCACTGCCACCCCTCATCCCAGGGCACCCCAGAACTCCTGGGTACCCCAGAGGGACCACCCTGCTCACTCCCCAGGGTTTAGGAATGCTGAACCTCAGATCCCCCCACCCTCGGCCCTGCACCCAAGGCTTTGGCAGCTCCCTCTCCTGCCCCAGGCCCCCCAGCCTCGCACCCATGGGACCCTCCGAGGGGGGAACCAGCCCCTTCCCCGCCCAGCCCGGGTGGGCTCTTACCTTCCTCCCCTGGAGCCCAGCGCCTCCGGCTCTGCACTGCACATGGGCTTAGCATGGGGCGGGAGGGGTTATTAATAAACAGGGCTGGAAATCAGACTCCCCGGAGCAGCCGCTTCGCCCGTTCACCGCCTGCAGTGCCAGCTGCGGGCGCTGCCTTCCTCCGCCCCGGGGAGGAGGAGGAGGAGGAGGAGGAGGAGGAGGGCGGGGAAGGCCAGGCTGTCTGCATCCCTGGCAGAGGCAGCCGCAGGGACTGGCTGCAGCCAGCCCTCATCCCCAGGGAGCAGCCCCCTCAGCCCCCCACCCGCTCCGGCTGTTCCCACCCCCGATTTATGGTGGAGGTTTGTTTTGTGCAGCCTCGAGGCCGCCCCTTCCCGCGGCTCTTTCCTGGGATCTGCAGGTCCCCATCCCTCCAGGGTCCTGGACAGGGTGGGGGTGGGCTGGGATGGGAGTAGTGGGGTGCTCAGGAGGGGCCCCCTTGGGCTGTGAGGGTTCATCTGTGATGGAAGGGGAAATGCCAGAAGATGAAAATGCCAGGGCCTCATCCTGTACACGAGTGTGTGAGGGTGCTGGGAGCACAGTGCTACAATCCTCTCAGTATGGATTATCAGTGTCTTAAGCACCAATACCCCAGGATTCTTTAGATGCCCCAGGCTGGCCCTGCAAACACCCCGGTAACGGCAGAGCGCGGCCTCTACTTCCCCTTCCGCCCACAACCCGTCCCTTTTCCCTCTGTTCTGGGGATGGAGAAGGTGGTGTTTCACTCTACAAGGCCCTGTGGTGGCCGTGGTCGCACTCCTGGGTGTCCAGCAGTGACTCTGCCCTCACCCTGGCCCCACTGACTTGGTTTCCCACCTCTGCCCACCCACCATCCCCCCAGCACGGTGCCCACCCCCATCCTCCCCACTCTGGGGGTCCTAAACCAACCCTTTGGCCGTCACACCGCCAGCGTGTCTTCACACAGAACACAAATTTTAGACACAAACTGCCAACTTGGCACGGGTGCACCAGCCCGTGCTCGCCCACTTGGCCCACCCACCCCTCACGGTGTCGCCCCCCGATCCTACCTCGGCCCACTCCCGCTCCTGCCGCGCTCAGGAAGTCGGCACTCGCCTCTCAGGAAATCGCCAGCTTACGTGCCACCAAAACCACCCAGCAACACGCAGCACAGCCTGCACCACCACCCCGTGCCACCCTGTCCCCACGTCACCCACACCTTGCCCGTGGCTCGCTGGCCGCCGGGCTGCCGAAATCGGGTTTAAAATAACAGCGCCCGTCCATCCTTCGGGAACAGAGCTTTAAAAGGAAAAGGGAGATTTCAGTGGGGGGGTTTTTTATCTCTTTTTTTGGATCCCGTTGCTTTTTTCAGCACGACACACCTTCTCTTTCTCTCTCCTTTCTTTCCATGAAGCGCCTCTATTTTTGACTCAATCGGAGAGGAATGCTGTTAATTCGCACAAGTTGGGTGTATAAATATCTATCCAGAGCCGAAACTGCCGAGGGGAAAAACCTGCACATCGCGTGGGCCTGGTCCAACAACCCCTTGTAGGGGCTGGAGGGGACGATGGCAACGGCACTGGGGATTTACGTGCTGAGCCGCCAAGGGCAGGGTGGGGAGTGAAGAGGCTCAGCTGTTCTGTGCTCCGTAAGCGGATACCCCGGCCCAGGCCCCGGCACGGGGATGTTTTGTGGATATAACCAGGCAACGGGCGGCTCCGGTGTCACGGCCGGACCCCGAAGCGCCCGGCAGGGCCCGGCGGCCGCGGGCAGGCGCTGGGGCCGGACCGTGCAGGGTGATGCCAACAGCGTGGACTTTGTTCCGGTAAACAGAGCTGGAGGGGAGTTATCAGCGCTGCCAGAGGGGAAGCAAAAGGCAGGAGAGAGAGCTTGAGGGAGTTTGAGAGACGGAGTGTTCCGGCTGTCAGGATAAACGGCAGCGGATCTGGTCGCTGCGCTGCCAATGCGGCCCCGGAGAGCGGCTGAGGGGGGGTCATGGGGAGCAAAGAGCAGCTGGGGGGCACTTTCCCTGCCCTGCAGTGACCTGGGGCTGTGTCTGCCTTCCTGGTGGATTTTTCCTTCAGGCATGGCTAGATCTGCCCCAAGGGCAGGGATGGAGCTGGCACTGCAGTGTCACCACCCTGGCACCACCATCTTGGCACCGCCACGGTGGCACTGCCACGGCAAGCGCTGGCTCTGTCCCCGTGCTGTCCCTACACAGTCTTTAGGGACAGGCTGGAAGTACCAGGGAAGCTGCCCAGCTTTGGGGCCTCCTCAGCCAGAGGCTCTGGCAGTGCTGGTGGCGCAGTGGGGTGTCCAACCTGCCCGAATCCCAGTGGGATTAGGCAGCGGTGATCCCGGGCAGCACTGCCAGCGCAGTGCCCTCGCTCCCAGCTCTGCCTGGCTCTGTTTGCTGAGGGCATGGAGGCCGGGAGAGCGGTGCCAGATCCAGCCTCTCAGAGCAGGACCTGCAATCTGATCCCAGGGGGAAAGTGTGATTCATGGCTGGAGCTGGGAGCACGTCCAGGGATGGATCCTGGCTCGGAGGGCAGCGGCACCGTGTGCCCATCCTGCCCTCACACCCTGGCCCCTTCTCCCCAGCTGGGTGGGGGGTCCCTGGGTGATGCCATAGCGGCAGTGGCTGTGTTGGATGGCACCCAGGTTGGGTGGGTTGGATGCCACTGGACCCTTGGGAAAGCCTGGCTCACTTTGCCTCCTGCCTCGGAGTGGCCCCCCCCTCCCCTGGGGCTCAGGGGTGACACGGGGGTGTCACTGTGGGAGCTGGCACAGGCTGAGCACCGTGGCTGAGTCCCAGGAGCACCTGGGGGCTCATCATGCCCCCACCATGGACCCATCTCAAAATTCCCTGTGCACCAGCCCAGGCAAGGAGGCTCGAGATTGATCCTGGAGAGGGAGGTGAGGTCACCCAGCAGGGATGGAGGAGGAGGAGGAAGAGGAGGAGGAGGAGGAGGAAGAGTGCAATGTGGGCACGTGCCCAGCTGGGGCAGGGTGAAAGGGAGAGTCCAAAGGCGCCGTCCGCTCCGCAGGGACCTTGGGAGCTCTGTGGGAGCAGGGCCAGACCGTGTCCCTGTGCCACAGGCGCCAGCGGCTCCCACTTATCTGGGCACTGGGTCCTGCTTTCCCTGCGGTGACTGAGATGAGGAGAGCACCGTTCCTGCCACGGCTTCTCCCAGGGGATGCACTGGCCCAGTCAGCGGAGCAGAGCGAGGTCAGAGGGGGGTCTGGCTGCAGGGACAGAGCACCAAAATCCCCACCAGCACAGCCAGTCCCACGCTGTGCCCCTTCAGCTTTATCTTTGCTCAGCCCAGACACTGGGATTAAACATCTGCCTCAAGGCTGCCTGTCCTGGCAGCCCCCACAGCAGCTCCCCCAGCATCTCAGTGTGTCCATGTGCCCTCCCTGCCACTCCCAGGGGGATTTCACACCCCAGGTCTGGGGCTGCCACTGGCAATCAGCCCCAACATGCCTGTTCCAACCCATGGGGCGCTTATGGGGCAGATGGTCTGACTTGTCCATGACATCCCACATGCTGGGCAGCGAGGCCATGCTGACATTCCTGCAGGCTTGTCCCTTTGGATCAGGATGCTCACACAGGAATAGGAGATGCCTCTTGTGGCCACCCAGTCAGGACACCACAGGCACGGGTGATGCTCTTGGGCTGTGACAGAGCCATCCCTTCCAGCACGAGGAATTCGGGCAGGGAGTGACCGCTGCTATTTATTCATCCCATCTCCCTGTGGCTGTCACCTCAGCAAGGAGCCTTCACTCTTCCCATGACATTTACATCCTGGACATCCTTTTAAACCCCCTGTTTTCACAACTGAGCTGATTTCCAGCATCACACCAGCCAGTCCCCTCATCCCAACGATCGCTGCCGGGGTCACTGCAGCCCGAGCGCCTGCGCTGGGTTTTTCCATATCCTGGGGCAAGAAACAGAGAGCAGGAGCTCCGGCTCTGATTCCTGCAGAAGGGGTTTCGAGGGAGCAGCTCCCACACAGGGTGCAGCGGGGTGGGAAGTGGCACTCACGGGACTCAAAAGGGGCCGGGGCGGATGCGGGGGACCTTGTCCCGGCCACCTGTGTGTGACAGAGGCGTTAATGAGTAATGAGGGAGCAGCCAGGGCTCAGTGTCCCGGTCAGGGGATGGAAATGGGGGCAGAGGATGGCTGAGCACACCCCAAGGCACCGGCTGCACCGAGGCCGTGCCGTCCTGGCACGAAGGGCAGGAGCTCCCGTGGCTGCTGGGACACGTGACGCCACAGCAGTGACGTGTTTTGTCACCCTCAGGTGCCATTTGAGATCTCAGTTCCCAGGGATCAGACATGGGGGGACTCCTGGGGACACGGTAGCCTCTCTGCCTCCCCTCCCCTGTGCCTTGATCTCCCAGAGCTGAGCTCCAGGCAGTTGCTCTCCCCGTGAGGCTCCCGGTATCCTGTACCCAGCTGGGTACCCCACACACTGCTGGCCCTGGGGCTCTCTGAGAGGGGGAGAAGCTTTCCAGGGCCCTGCATGAAGGGCTGGTTCTTTAGGAAGCTCCTGGAATTTCCTTCTCCTCTAGGACTGGGACTGTAAGAGAAGGAAGAAGGCAACCTTCCTCTTCACCTTCCTCCTCTGCTTTCCTCTCCCCAGAGGGTAATTAATACTCTCCCTCTCACTTTGATTATTTGGACAATGCTCCATAACTGTGTGTGAAAATATTTTTCAAACTGGTTCTGCTGCCATCCCAGGAAGGGCAAGATATGAAAAATGGGATTTTTTTGGGGGAGGCTAACGACTGGGAAGTTGGAGCTGGCAGCAGAAAGTCAACACAAAAGCCCTAATTGGGGATTAGATTCTCCTCAGCACTGCTCAGCCCTCGCCCTGGGAAGGAGCTGTTCCCCTGGGATCACAGGGGGTAGGGGGTGCCAGGGAATTGCTGCCCGACTCTCTGTGCTCGTTAAGGTCTGGAGTTGGGGTTCAGGGAGGTGAAGGGAGGGAATAGGAGGCAGAGACACAAAAGCACAGTGAGCCCCACCTTTTCTGCAGGTATCACCCTGGATTTGGTGCTGCCTCCCCATCCCGTGTCACTGGTGCCACCGGGATGCTCGGGATGCTCAGGTCTGCACAGCCCATGGGCCACGTGGTACCAGTGCCTGAATCCCACAGGAGGCAGTGCCTGAATCCCACAGGAGACAGCAATGGGCTGGGAAGCCTGTGGATGCTTTATAAATCCTTCTAGTCATTTCCAGTGGCTGGCAAACTCCTCCGGGCACACGGCCAGGCCCTTGTGAGCGTCCGGGAAGGATGCGGCTGAAACACAGCGATGCAGCTTCTCACAACAGGAAGCTTGGGGACCCAAACCCCTTAGGAGCCAGGAGCGTGGAAATGCAGCAGAAACCACCTGGGTTCTTGATTAGAATCGTTCCCCTGGCTTTGCCACATGTCCTGTCACTGGGCTGCTCACAGCCGGGGTGTGCTGCCACTCCGGCCCACGTTCTTGTGCATCCTATTGTCCCCTCCCAGCTGGATCACAAAATCATGGGATGGTTTGTGCTGGAGAGGAACTTAAAGCTCATCTCATTCCACTCCCCTGCCCTGGGCAGGGACACCTTCCACTAGCCCAGGTTGCTCCAACCTGGCCTTGGACACTTGCAGGGATGGGGCAGCCACAGCTTCTCTGGGCAACCTGTGCCAGGGCCTCCCCACCCTCACAGGGATGGATTTCTTCCCAAGATCTAATCTAAATCAGATCTGTGTGGTCATGCTCCTGAACAATGCCAGCTTGTACCAAGCAGTGAAATCTTTCCCGAGGGCCTCTGCCATTCCCAGGCAGCTCCTGGTGTGCTCTCGGCAGAGGCTGGGAGAGCCACATCAAGCAGCTGAATTCCCTCCCTGCCCCGTGTCATTCCATTTTCAGGAGCTGATTTATTATTAGCAACGAGCAGCAGCGTGGCACGGGCTGCAGGGAGCGTGTCAGTGCCCTCAGGTGTGCCCAAGTCGGGGAGTGCCGTGTCCCCCTGGGCGCTGCCATTGGCGGTGACACGGCAAATGTCACCCTCGGGCCCGCCAGGTGAGGGACCGCTGTTGGCTGCGGGGTGGGAGGGCAAGGGCAGGACACGGCTGCCAGCCCCGGCTCCTCTCCTGGGGACAGGGACATCGACAGGGACAGGGACAGTCCCCCCGGGGACCTGCGGGACACCGCGCCGGGGATGACGATGCTGGAATTCCTCTCTCCGGTCCCGCACGGATATTTCCCTGTTTTCCTCCGTTTCCTCCCGCTGGCGCTCAGCACCTCGGGGAGGAGAAACGGAGGGTCCCAAGGGGTGGGATCAGCCCCCGCCGGCCCCGCACCGCCCCCCGCAGGGGACAAAGCCGCGACCCACCGTGGGGTGGGCGGCGCATCTCGGGGACCCCCGACAGCCGCGGGGTGGGGGGGACCCGGTGACACCGAGGGGACGGTCCCCGCTCCCCCCGCCCCCGGGGCCACCTGCGGGCGGGGGGCGGGGGCCGGTGCGGGCGGAGCTCCCGCAGCCCGGCCCCGCCTCGTAAGAAACTTTCCGTCGGCGCCGGGCGCTCGGCGGGAGCCCGGAGCGGGGCCGGGGCTGCAGCGGGAGCCGAGCCGAGCCGGGCGGGCCCGGCCCTATGGGCAGCGGCTGCCGGCGGTGCGGGGCGGTGCGGGGCGGTGCGGGGCGCTGCCCGCGGCCATGTCCGCCGGGGCTGCACCTGCGGCGGGCGCCGAGCGGGACCCGGAGCGGGGCGGCGGTGGCGGCTCGGTGGCGGCAGCGAAGGGGGACCCCGGGGCTCCCCCCCGGCGGAAGAAGGCCCGGGCGAACTCGCTGCGCAGGGCTCTCAGCTGGCTCCGGGGCCGCCGGCGGCAGCCCAAGGACGGCGGCACCGCGGGAGGCACCGAGGGACCAGGTGAGGAGTGGCCGGGGAGGTGGCCACGGTGGCGCTCAAGGAGGAGTCACGGCGGTGGCTGTGGAGGTGGGCGAGGAGGGGTCGGGGTAGTGGGCAAGGAGGTGTCGAGGTGGTGGCCACGATGGTGGCTGAGGAGGGGTCACAGTGGTGGCCACGGTGCTGTCGGAGTGGTGGCAGCGTTGAGTGGTGGCTGTGGAGGTGGGCAAGGAGGTGTTGGGGTGTGGTGAGCGTGGTGGCCGTGGAGGTGGGCAGGGAGGGGTCTGGGTGGTGGCTGAGGGGTCATGGCAGTGGCCAAGGATGAGTCACAGGGGTGGCCATGGAGGTGGTGAAGGAGAAGTGTTGGACATAGAGGTGGCCAAGGAGGGGTTACAGTGGAAGAAGCCAAGGAGAGTTGAGGTGCTGGCCCTGGAGGTGGCCAAAGAAGGGTCATGGTGGTGGCCGAAAAGGAGCTGAGTTGGTGGCCATGGGGATGGCTAAAGAGGGGACACAATGGTGGCCAAGGAGGGGCAGAGGTGGTGGCCGTGGTGGCAGCAGAAATGGCTGAAGGGGGTGAAGGAGGTGGTAGCCCTGGTGGCCGTGGGGGCTGTGCCGGCCGCGGTGGCCGTCGCTGTGGTGGCAGCAGGCCGGATCCGGCAGTCCCTGGTGTGATCTCGCCCCTGCCCTGAGGGCTGGTGCCGGTTCACTGGGTAGGTTCTCTCTCCGCTGAGTCAGAAGGTCACTGGGGCTGAGGGAAATCTGGAGGGACGCCAGCCGCTGCCTCCTCCTTCCCCTCCTCCTCCTCCTCCTCTACCTCCTCCTCCTGGGCAGGGTGTTTGCGTGCTCCAGGTGTGGCCCTTCCTGCCCCAGATATGGCCCTCACCCCGTCCGTGGGTGCTGCCTCCACAGCCCAGCCATGTCCCTGCCACCTTGACCGGGACAATCCTGCAGTGGAAGGTGCTCCAGGTGCCCCTCTCTGTGCCACCCCCGGGCCAAGATCCAGGGGATCTGTGGGCTCAGTGATGGGGTGCTGGCGTGTCTGGTCATGCTCGACTCCTCAGCGCGCTCGGTTTGCAGCATTGGTGTCCCAGGAGGCAGCAATCACTGGTGGTATCACCCCAAAAACGCTCAGCCTCTCCCACCCCACGCTGTCGGGGACACCATCCCTGTCCTGCTGCTGCCCCCCCTGCAGGCACCTCTGGCAGGGACGTCTCCGTGCTTTTGCCAAGGGAGAGGCCACTTGTGCGGCACCCAAGTGCAGCAGGATGCTGTCAGCTGGGACTTTCTTCCTCGACTTGCCCCAGGGAGTGAATTTCCAGGCATCCTAAGACCGCATGCAGGCACGTTTCCTGCTTGGAGGAGCACACGGAGATCCGTGATAGGAGAGGAGTGGCTGTGGAAAGGCAGGAGGGTCTCGGGAAGAGGCTGAGCTCTTCCCTAAGCTGGTCCATCAGATCCTGCCGTGTGTGGACGCCACTGCCACGGCCCAGCGCTGAAACCTGAGCAGAAAAAATGAGATGTGCCGGAGCATGTGATGTTCCTGTCGGCGGTGCAGGAACGCCCCCAGCAGCTCTGCCAGCCCTGTTTTTCCTTTTTTTTTTTCCTTTCTTTTCTTTTTTTTTTCTTTTTCCTGGAGTTGTAACGTTCACCAGCTAATCCTCAAAATGCGAAGTCACTGCCCGTCAGGGTGGCAGCTCGGGGACCTGCAGCACGTTCACCACGCTGTCCCTCCCAGCGCGCCCTGCAGCTCGTGCCAGCTTTGGATCCGCCACCACGCTGCTCCATTAGATATCCCTGTGTGATAAACTGTGATTCAGTGCCCAGGAGAGCTTTCCTGAGTGCCCACGGCCCGTGCTGGTGTTGGAGGGCCCGTGCAGTGCCCCAGCCCAGGCTGCAGGACCCTTCCCCTCCAAGGCTGTGCTTTTGGCACCCCAGGGGGTGGGAGGTGCCGCGTTCCCCCTCGTCGCCGCTTGCTCCGCGGTGTTCCGGGGGAAGCAGCGCGGATGTGCAGCGCTCGCAGCTCGCAAGGCACGACTGAATCACCCTCCCTGTGCAATTCCAGTGTAGAGAGCACGCCAGGAACCCCTCCCTGCTCCAGTGCCTCCGGCCCCGCTGCGGCCGCCAGCATCCTCGGGACACCTCCAGCACGCGCCGGGGTTACCGGCGTTCTTCCCCGGGAGATGGGGGATAACACTTCCCTGCACGAGGGGGGTCAGGAGGCCTCTGGGGGTGGTTTGGGCTGAGCTGTGGAGAGGGAAGGAGTGTCAGCTCCGGGTGCTTTCCGTGGGCGGATGTGGCCGCAGAGCCGGGTGCCGGAGCCGGCGGCATCGGCTGCGCCACACGCGGCTCTGACCTGCCCGCAGGCTGCATCGGCCTCGCCGCCGACATCACGAGCCTCCCTGCAGCAGGACCAGCTGGGAATTTTTCCAAACATCAGCTGGGAGCTGTGGGAGGGGGAGAGGGTAGAGCTGCAGCAGGGCCTGGCAGGCTCTGGGTGCCGTCAGCTTTCCCCTGCGTCCGCGTGGTGGTGCCGGGGGGTGGTTTGGATCTGGCCTGTGACCCGGCAGTTCCCCATCGTCCAGCTCTTCCCACAGGTGGATTTGGTCATGGAGAGGGGGGTGCAGGGCACATTTGGCCGTCCCCAGTGTATCCCAGCAGTGGGGATGGGGAGCAGGGTCTCAGGGTGGCTCAGAGGTGGGACAGAGCCTGCCCGTTCCGACCTGGGTGCCGGTGAGGTCGGCATTGCTCAGCACTGAAATCACGGCAGCGGGAGGATGAGAGCATTTCCACTTCGGCTCAATCCCGTGGGTCTGGCTATCAGTGATCCCATCTCTGGCTGCCCAAACAGCTGAGCTGTGTGGAGGAAAGGCTCCCTAATCCCGCTCATGGGCGAGCGTCAGCCGCCTCTCCGGGGGGAACACCAGCGGCTCTGTGAGCGGGGGGATGGCTCCATCCCAGCTGGAAGCACATCCTCTCCTGCTTCCTGACTGGATGCTCTGCCCTGTTTGGATGAATGGGCCCTGCTGGCTGTAACAAGGCCCATTTTTATGGCAGTGCAACTTTTTGCCACAGGATAGTTCCCTCTGTGAGGGTGTGCGATGGGTGCCAGGATACCACCAGCCCTGGGCTGTTTTACCTGGACACAGCCTGTCTGCTCTGAGCACCTCTGTGGCCCCATCCCCGTGGTATCCCAGCACCTTGCCATTCCAATCGTGTTTATTTCCACAATAACCTTTGGAGGCAGAGGAGTGATTAACCCCTGGGATGGGAACTGAGGTGGGGAGAGCAGCTGGGCTGTACCAAGGCTCTAACATGGAGAAAGGAACTGGGCTGCTCAGCTATTCCCACTCCCTGTGCTCCCCAAGCTGGATTTCTGGGTGCAGAGGTGTAAACCCAGGTCTGGGATTAAGGATGAGGTGGTGCTGGGGTCCTGCTGCCTGCCAGTGGGTTTAGTCTGTTTTTTGGCCACTGCTCTATCGGGCTTTCACAACATTCTTCTTAATTCCTTGATGAAGTAAAGGAATCGATGTTCCAGAAATATTAAATTAGGGTTGGCTTTTTTTTTCACTCTGTCCTTTTTGATGCCAGCTTAGTCCAGCAGCAACAGTTTCCCGACTGGGGTGAGGGGATAGTGATGTTAAAAATAAAGCTTTCAATGCTCACAGCTGCTTTGTAACAGCAGCAAGTGCTTGTTGGAACCGGGGCTTTGCCGTGTGCGGGGCAAGCAGCGGGTGAGGGACTGGGCTGAGGTGGGGATTGTGCTGCCTTTCTTCATGGAAAGGGTTGTTAAGCATTGGAAGGGGTTGCCCAGGGAGGTGGTGGGGTCCCCATCCCTGGGGGTGTCCAAGGAATGACTGATGTGACACTCAGTGCTCTGGGCTGGGTGACAAGGTGGGCATCGGGCACAGGTTGGACTCGATGGGCTGGGTGGTGTTTTCCAACCTCAGTGACTCTGTGCTGGTGACACCACCCTAACACCATGGGGTGGTTGGGGTGCACGTGAGCCCTCCAGGAAATCTGGGGCCGAGCTGTCCCTGTGTGTTGCTCTGATAACAACCAAGATGTGAAATCTCCCCAGACACTTATTTCCTCCATCCCCTGCTGCCTCGTGGCACTTGCTTTGCTGTAAACACAGGGCTTGTGTTTAGTCCTGAGCTTCTCAGCTCAAAGGAGAGGGGAGAGGGTGGCTGCCCCTGCACCTCCCACACCCCAGGACAGTTCCCCTGCGTGTGTGGGAATGAGTTTGTTAATCTGCAGCAGGCAAAGAGTGACACTCCAGAAAATGTGAGCAGCAGGAATCCCCTGGCTGGCCTGGCCTGGCACCGGCGAACAAAGAGAGGTGTGTCTGCAACCACAGCTATTCCACCTGGAGACAACTGGAAGAATTACTCTTGAGAGTAACGTTCCATAAGATCCGATAAAACTATTTCAGCGGAGTCGTATTTCTCTGTGGAGGGAAGGTCTGATTTCATAAGACAATATCATCATTGACTTTGACTCCGGCAGCGATGGGAACATAAGCCGTTGGAAGGTGAAGAGCTGGGCAAGGATGAAGTGAAAAAGCGTTTCCCTGCCAAGCAGGAGCCGGAGCCTTGGGCTGGTCCCCGTGGCTCCCGCTGTGCGTGGATAAAATCCACCTCACCCAGAGCAGGGAGCTGGGCTCCCTCCAGCTCTGCGGGCTGGAGCCAGACCTGTCATCAGCAGAGCTGGCCTGGACTCCGGCTTGAGCAGGAAATCATTTGAAACCCTTCTGGTTATGTATTTCTGTTAATGATTGGGGATCTCAAGTGGGGTTTTTGTGTTACCTTTGCCTCGCTGAGCTTTACTTCCCCGTGAGGGGAACAAGGGCTGAATTCCTTTCTCATTCAGGCAGCTCAGCTCCCACTCCATGTTTGCTGGGAGACGGCGTCAGGTTTAGAAAACACCAGAAGGAAGGGATGAAACACCAGGAGGGATGGATAGAACACCAGGAAGGAATGAATCCGTCCCCTGTGCCATCACAGAGGGGTCCCCAGGCCTGGGCTGGCTGTTGTGGCTGAGGGAGTGTGTGACTTTGGAGCGATCAGATGTGCTTGGAGCGGTCACACCGTGTGACCAGATCTGTATCTCAGGAGCAGCTTCTCCTCCCTCCCACTCCAGCTCTTATCAGAGTTCTCTCAATGAATAAAACTGGGGATTTCTGGCTTGGAGAAGAGATTCTGCCTGGAGCCAGTGTCTCTTGCCCCCAGTTCCCCATTCTCACCCCTCACTCCACAACTGGCTGTGCTGGGGATTGTGTGCTGGGGAAGCTGTGAGTGCTTCCCATCCTCCCCTTCCCCTTTGGGCTCTACTGAGGCTCTAACACAGAGTAAGGAATTGGGGTGCTCAGTTGTTCCCACCTCCAGGCTCCCTGAGCTGGATTTCTGGGCACAGTGATGCAAACCAGGTCTGGGATGAAGGATGAGAGCAGGCAGCTGCCTGCCCACGGGTTTTACAGGGGATTGTGTCCCAGAGGTGCAATGGGGTGGGTCTGTGGGGATGCTGCAGCCCCCATGCTGCTCTCAGCCCCCCCAAATTCAGCAGGGACTCAAACATGAGGCCCAGGAGGAGCTGAAGCTGAAGCTGGCACTGGATTCCACGTGGCAGTGAATTACCCCATCACAGTTGTTCCAGCTCAGAGAAGCCACTTGATATTTTTGGCACACGTGGGCTTTGCTGGGTTCCTGGGGCTCAGCTCCCTCTCAGAGCCCCCCTGGGCTCATCCCAGGCTGTGACTGGGGGCGGTGACACTTGGGTGGTGGCAGTGGCTGTGTTTGCCTGGCAGGTGCTGGCATGGAGGGCGTCTGTTTTGGGAGTGGAGGGGGAAGTGTCTCCCTGTATCTGGGGCAGTCACAGGCTCCAGGCTCTCCTTTTCTTCCAGGGAGAGAAGTAAAAGTGCTTCACTGAGAGAGTTGTTCTATGTGGCTGCAGAAGAGCCCCCCGTGCCACTGGGCAGGGGTCTGAGCAGCACGGGAAGGGGGCACACATCCTGTTTTGGAGCTGCTGTGTGGGGATGGATGTCCAAGGGATGCCCGGGAGGTGCTGGGCACTGGGAGGAAGCATCATCCCAGGCTGGAGATGCCCTAGGCTGACCTGACTCTGGTAGCCCAGGGAAAAATCATCTTCCTCTGGGCAGAGACCTGTGATCTCTTGTTGTTGTGACCTTCTTTAATCCCAGCTGCCCCAGGATGGGAAGGCTGAGCCTTGAGCTGGGTACAGCCGCTAATGGGAGACAGGGAATAGTTTCCTGCTGGATCCCCCCATTTCCTTAACAGCTCCAGCAGCAGACAGGGCAGCAAATCACAGGGACACTGGTACACCCATGTC
>JAWWLV010000070.1:4371167-4389116 GCA_035041135.1 Platyrinchus mystaceus
CTGGATCCCCCCATTTCCTTAACAGCTCCAGCAGCAGACAGGGCAGCAAATCACAGGGACACTGGTACACCCATGTCTCTGTAGCACAAGACTGTCCCTGCCCAGCTGAGCGAGCCCTGGGCACCCAACCAAGCTGGTGAGGAACTGAACCATCAATATTTCCATTGCGGAGGAGGAGACTGAAGTCCAAAGATTAATTCAGTGCCGATCACCTTGGGAGGTCAGGACAAAGCTGCTGGTTGATCTTTAATTTTTCCTTTCTTTTTTTCACACCACCTCCCCAGTTTTGTGCCTTTCCCACAAAACCCTCCTTCCTATTTATCCCAGCCTTTGATGAATCACCTAAGGAACATAAACATTGCCAGCAGGAATTGCCCACCACTGCCTGCCTGGCTGACCCCTCCCTGCCCTCGCAGCATTTAATGTTCTAATTAAAAATCCGGAGGGAAAGCTGGGCTTCGGAGGGGGCAGGCTGGCGTACGCCCTTGGGAAGGGGCCGTGGCAGGGCTTGTCGGGGCAGCCTGGGCAGCTGTTGGAGCAGCAGTGCCTGTGCACGGAGCTGCTCGTCCCCCGCCAGCCGTGACCATCGCGCTGCTGGGGCAGGGGCTTGGAGCGGGGAGAAGCCGAAGTGCACCCGGGGAGGGCACGGGAAGGTGCCGGCAGTGTGAGCCATGTCCTCGTGACTCGCCCCAGAGACAGGAGTGGCCGTGGGGAGGGCGGCGGGGGGTTAACACCCACCCGCGGGTGCGTGGGCGCTGGCATGTGGGTGCTCGCCCTGAGTTTGAGCAGCGGCCGGACCCAGCCCGTGTCCTCGGGCGCTCTGCCCCAGCCCTGGGAGTCCTGTTCTAGTCTTGGCCACAGCGTGCGGGGCTCGGCTGGGGTGTCCCCGTAGGGGTGGGACCCCCAAAACCCCTGAGTGTGCGGTTGTAGCCGCGGTTGTTGGAGCTGTGCTCGGGGACAGCCAGGCGTGGTGGCGGCTCGGTGGAGCGTGGCAAAGTCCAGCGAGGTGGGAGCACGGCCGGAGGCGAGTGCCATGCCCGGCTACCCCGATGCTCAGCGATGTTTGCCGTCCGGGGCGGCGCGGGGGGGAAAGGGCTCTCCCTTTGCCCGCTCAGCCTCTCTGTATCACCCAGGCATCCCTGCCGGAGGGATGGGGCTGGGAGGGTGCTGTGGGATCTCCGACGGGTGATTCCGGCAGGCCCCTCCTCTCTGCCTGTACCATTGGCTCCGGCACAGCCGCCCTGCGAGCTCTGAGCTCCGCCGGGGCCGGAGGGATGGGAGCCGGCGGCTGAGCGCCGTCGTCTGCCGGGGCCGCCCGGGCCACGCCGGAGCCCGCCCGGCTCCGCGATGTAGCACCGCGGTCCCCTCCACCCGCCCGCGGTGGAGGCGAGAGCGGCCTCATGGGCAACGCGCACCGCAAGAAGAGCCCGGCGGGCGCCAAGCCCGGCTCCTCCTGGCCCTTCGGCCGCGCCGGGAAGCCGAGGGCAGGTAGGAGCCGTGGGGATGCCGGGGGAGGGGGCGCGGGGGGTCCCGGCTTGGTGACTTTTGGGAAAGTTCGCCATCTCGATGTGGGGCTCGCCAGGACTCGGGGGGCTGCGGGTGGAGGCTTCGCTCTGCCCTCCCTGTGCTGGGGGGGCAGGATCGGATCCCCCACGCCAGTAACGGAGCTGGGGAGGACCCTCCGGCTGCAGGCAGGGGCTGTGCTGACACGCCGGGGACCGGCCAAGGGCTCGCCGGCGCTATCAGGACGGGATCAGCTGAATTAGTTACTGATTTGTTTTCCGAGTGGAATCTCAGCAGTTACAGCGGGGACCCAGCGCTGCCGGCGTCACCTTCCTCCCCAGCCCCCCTCCCATCCCCTGCCTCGGTTTCCTCCGCTGCGCCCTGGGGAGCACCGGGTTGGATCTGGGAGTGTCTGCAGGGAGCACCGGGCTGCTCCCCCCATATTCGTCACCTCCCTGCGCGGGTCTGTCTGTCCGTCCACACACCGATCGCTCCGCTGCCTTGTGCTCTGGCTCCACGGATGCCGCTGGAAAGCCCAGGAGTAGGCACGGGGCAGGGCGAGCTCTTTTCCGCAGGGAAGAGGAGTAGGCGAAAGGGTCCCACGCCAGCCTGGCCCCACATATGGAACCACCAGCCCTGTGGGGTGCCCGGTCCCGATGAGCTCCCTCCGTGGTTCCTCCATCAGAGCAGGGTGATGGCAACGGGGAAGGTCTCTTGCAATAACATCATCCCCATCCTGGGGGTTCTGATTCCCTCACTGGTGTCACTAAACTGTCTCTGTGTCCCCAGCTCGGCCTGAGTCAAGGAGGAGATTTGACAGGCGTGTGGGCAGAGGGGTCTGGGGTTGTAGGAGTGGGGTTAGCAGGACCAAGGAGAGGGTAACTGGGCAGTTTTCTCCTTCCATCCCTGTGGGATCCTGGCCCCACCATCCCTCCTGCCCTCAATCTGTTTCCCTCAGTCTTTACAGTGAGCAGCCGCCCAGGGGCGTGAGCCGAGCTGTCCGCAGAGTAAACAGGGTCTGGAGTTAACTCCACATGGGCTTGGGGAGTGCCACGCTGAGCAAAACTGTCCGAGAGAGGTGGGGACACCCTGCCCAGGGAGAGGGGGCCAACAGCATCCACTCGGCACCTGGGGAAACTGAGGCCGTGCAGGGACTGCAGGCTCTCCACTGTCCACCTCTCCCACAGGCTCCTCTCTGCCATTGTCATCCTCTTGTGCTCTCCATGCAGGAAGGGCTCAGTGCCACTGGACGGGGTCTGTTGTAGCCGCATCCCTGGCATATCCTCACCTTTTCCATGTGGCATTCCCATCCAGACCTCTGTCTCCTCTCCATCCCCTGCCAGCCTTGAGTGCCCCTTGCCAGTCTCTGAACCAGGACCGTGGCACCGCCGCCCCTTCCCCAGGGCTGGCCGGGAGAAGCCCTGCTCCGTTTTGGACGCCCCGAAATGGGCGGGATGCTGGGACTGTGCGACTCCCGGGAGTCGAGGGCTGGCGCTGGGGCCGAAGGCCGTGGGGTGGAAGGTGCTGAGAAAACATGGGGCGAGTTGTGTTTGTTCTCTGCGACGGCTCCATGGCAACGGCGCGGCGGCCACAAAGCCAAAGAATTTGCATTGTGTCGCTTCAGCATTTCGGAGGGCGCAGCCGGGATCACCGGCTGGGGGCAGGGTGTGCCGGCACCCGCCGGCAGCCCCGTCTCGCCCCGGGAGACCCTCGGTGCTGCCGGATTTTGGGCTGGAGGCTAATTGCATATGGCAGGCAACTGGACCAGTGTCCACCAGTTGCTATCTATTTAGCCACTGGAAGTGTAGATTTGGCTGTGCCCAGTGCTGGTCTATCAGGCCCATGGCTGCTTGTGCCATGTGTGGAGTGGTGTGGGCACGTAGAGCCTTTGGATCCAGAGGAGTCGGAGCAGCGATCCTCGGGAACAGGGTGGGCAGGCAGGAGCGCTGCTGGGGGCTCCGGGATGGCTCTGCCTGCTGCTCCCTGCCTGAGCCTCCCCACTCAGCCCCACCAGTGCCAAACCCACACACCCTGTCCCCATGCTGGAGCAGGGCCTGACTTGCTCCAGGTGCATCCCTGGCCTCTCCTTCCCGGATTTGTCCGTGGCAGGAGCTGCCGGGGAAGGTCCTTGAGCACCAGAGAGGCCGAATCCTCTTATCGCCTCCTTATCGGGACACCCCGCCGGGCCCTGCTGAGTCAGGGCGGAGGAACGTGGCGCTGGGCCAGGCTGTGCCCCGCGGAGTCAGCCGGGATGTGGCCAGCAGGGAGCTCTGGGTGTGGGGTTCCCCCGCACCCACCTTCCCACCGCTGGGCTCTGGGGTGGGTTGCAGTGTCAAATCATGGAATCGTGGAATGCTTTGGGTTGGAAGAACTCATCTCCTTCCAACCCCCCCACCCTGAGCAGGGACACCTTTCACTAGACCAGGTTGCTGCAAGCCCTGTCCAGCCTGGCCTTGAACACTTCCAGGGATGGGGCAGCCAGATGGCCCAAGGGGGGCAGGTCTGGGGCGCTGTGTGGCTGTGAGGTTTCCCAGTGGCAGCGCTGGAGCGTCTCGGCAGCCCCAGCTCCTTGCTGGGCAGCTCTGGGGTGGGCCGAGCGGTTCTGGGATCTTTCTCCTTCACAGCCACTCTCCGTGCCAGACCCACGCTGGGCCGGCTCCACAAACACCCGGGGGGGAGCGGAACAGGGCAGGGGCCCAGCCCGGCGGGGGTTACACCGTGATTTACACAGGTGCTTTCTCCAGGCACACCGACCGGCATCCTGCTGCGTGTGGGACATCTGAGCCCTTCCCGGTGTCCCCTCCTGCTCCTGGAGCAGGGGAGGAGGTGAACTGCAGGTGTCCCGGGCAGGCAGCTGCTGCAGTGCTCGGCTCCGACATGCTGGGCCGTGCCCGCTTGGCACATGCCCTGTCACCGAGGGGCAGGGATGGGACCTGCCCTTCGGCTGTGGGTTGTCTCCCACCCCGTTTTGGTGGCAGCCCCATTGCCACCTGACATCTTTTCCCCCATCTTCTGCCTGATCCCGCATCGCCATGTCCATGTGTCCATCCCAATCCCCAGCGGAGGATCAGCAGCTCCTCAGTGTTCCCGCAGGTGGGAGCGGGGTTGGATCCGTGCGCGGTAAAAACCTGCAACGTCTTGTCCTTAATCCGTCTCCTGGATTTGCTCCTTCACGGAGCCAAGTTCCTGCTGTGACAGGCAACGCCTGCCATGTGAGCAGCACCTGGGTACCCTGCAAACACGCCGGGCATGACGGCACGCGCCGTGGGACGCAGCCGGCCCCGGGCACCGCGGCGGGAACGGCGCAGGCGCCGCCACCGCGTCCGTGGGAGGTGGAGGACACGGAAGGAGGGGGATCAGGGAGTGACAGAGCTCTGGACTTGGAGGGAGGAGGTGCTGGTGGCCTGTCCCTGGCCATACGTGCCACTGGCGGCCCCGTGTCACTCGCCAGGCTCTGCCTGCGGCCCTCTCCCGCCCCCTGAGCCCCATCTGGGATGTTCCCGCCCGGATCCGGCTCCTGGCCTGGGAAGGCTGTTATTTGCCTTCAAACCTGTTTGGTGGCTTCTCTCGGGAGGGGACGAGCGCGGGGTGGGGACGGGCTGCTAAGGGGGCTGGGAGTGAGGCACAGCTGGGCATTGGGGTGGTCCTGCCCCCCTCTGCAGCACTGCGACTCCCCCGAGCTGCTGCCAGACCCCCGCCGGGGGTCTGTGATAACACAGGGAGGAGGAGACGCCGCGTGTCACCACAGGGCAAGTGTGGGACAGCAGCGAGGTCAGGGCCTGTTGCACAACCCCGTGTGCTCCTGCCATGACAGCAGCCGTGGCTGGAGGCGACTGGAGCCACAACTCTGCTCCGAGCAGGAGTTCACCCCGCGCCAGCTCCTTCGCCGGGGCCCGTTGGCTGGTTGAGGCAACACCAGCCAGTTTTCTGCGCTGTGATTTAGAGGAAGAACAAACGATCCAAGTTTGTTTTCCCAGTTGAATTAATTTTAGTTCAGCCTCTGCGTGGGATCGTGTTTGAGAGCCGAGCCAGCAGCGCGGGTCGGGTGGTGTTTATTTGCGTGGTGGAGATGTTTTCCTGGCTGGAGCAGCAGCCCCCTCGAGGGTGGCCGAGGGCAGGTTGGCAGTGGGGGGCTGCATGGCCAGAGCCACCGTAAATATTATTGTGCTCTTATCCTGCCTGGAGGGAGCACGGTCCTGTGGTGTGTCCCAGGGTGTGGATCCTGTGCAGACACAGGGATTTGGGGAAAAAGAGTGGCTGGGCTGGTTGTCTTCAGAGGTGCTGTGGCCCCCCCCAGCCTCCCTCAGCAGATGAAGGTTGGGGTGCAGAGGGAGAGAGGGACAGGATAGAGTCCCTTCCAACTTGGAATATTCTGTGATAGCAGAGCAGAGTGTGGGGGCTCTCTCAGCCGTGGCAGGTTCCATGTCCTGATTGCTCCATGGGGCTCTCTGGGATGGGCTTCCCAGTGCACCCCATTAGTGTTATCCATGCTCGTGGCATCTGCAGGCAACTGGGGGGCAGAGCGGTCCCCAAAGCCTGGGCACACACCTGGGTGCAGCGTGGTGGGAAGGAGCCCCAAAGGGGTGGGAGAGCATCAACCCCGTGGGGCAGGGGGGCTTCTTGCTGCCCTCTGCACTGCTCTGGCTTCCACGAGAAGGGAGGCAAAGGCTCCATCCCACTGAGCTGCGGGACACAGGCGGGCTCCCCTGGGGACCTCTCAGCCCCTTCCCGCCTGCCTGCCAGCTCCCCCCTCCTCCCCATTTTTCTCCGGTGAGTCAGTGGTGATGAAGGGGCGGGCAGGGAGCTGCTGCCTGTTCCTTGCCTCCTGCTGCTGCCTGTTCCCTGCTTCCCTGCCTCCCGCCGCAGGACCCGCTGCTGCGCGGGGAGCAGGCAAGTCGAGGCAGTGCCGAGCAGGCAGAGATGGATGTTTGCAGCTGAGCCCGGCCAAACCTGCTGCCTGCAGGAGGCACAGGCCTGGCCAGGAGGGGGACAGGAGCTGGGATTTTCTCCTCTGGCTCTCCCCAGGTGAGGAGCAGCATCGTGGGAGCTGGGCTGGCACCATGTCCCACTTGCAGCATCGATGAACAGCCCCAGCCATGTTCCTGTGGGTTCTCAGCTCTGATCTCTCCCTTGTGCCGCCCTTCCCATTCCCACCCCTGTGCCTCCAGCCCTGCTCTGCCAGCATAGAGAGGAGCAGGAAGAGCTGAGGGCAAGATGCCTGGGGTTCCCTGTCCCTTCCTGTCACTGTGCCTTGCTGCAGGGATGCTTTGCTCCCTCCTCGCCATCCCTGTCACAGGTAGCAGCAGATCCCAGCTCTGGGTCAGGTAGACCATCCTTGAGAGAGTGCTCTGGCTCCTTCTCTGGGAGAATCCTGCTGCCACATGTGGATGAGGCACGTGTGTCAGCTGAGCCCGGAGGGGATGGGGTGATCCAGGATGTATTGCAAGGAATGCACAAGCACAAGGGCCGGGACACCAGCCCGACCGGGCGTGTTGCTGCCGGCACCAGCTGCAGCTGCAGCAGCTTCCCCAGCCCACCGAGACCTGCAGCCTCTGCCACGGGATCAGGGCTCTCTCCCTCCTGGATTCCCCCTCTTTTCATGTCCTGTTTGTGGCAGGTTTCACTGTGTGTTGACAGAGCCGGGGGTGAGGCCGGCTGGGTGAGGATGATGCGGTAGCGAAGGTCGCAGGGAGTGGGAGGGGAAGTGGAGGCTGCTCTTCGCACGCTGCCACAAGGCTCCTCCGTGGCCAGGATAATCCCAGCTCTACCCTGGATTATCCTTTGGGAGATTGCAGGCAGCCATGCTGAGCTCCTCCTGTCCCGACTGCAGTGATGTCACACTCAGGAGGGGGATGCAAGTGTTGTCAGTGAGGGATGTTCTCGAGGTCCTTTGTGTCCTCGTGGGCAATGGGCCACAAGAGGGAAGGTGGAGCAGGGACAGGGTGTCTGCCAGCACCTGGGAATGTCCTCACAACCCTGGGAGCAGCTTCCATGCGTGCTGCCATCAGCAGACCCATGGGGCTGAAGCCCATCTGTGCCTGGGCCCTGCACCAGCAGCACAGGGGGGACTGTCCACCTTCACTGCAGGGGCTTCCAGAGCTCCTGGTGCCATGAAGAGGCATCCCGAGTGCAGCCCCACCCATGCAGGCCCAGGTGGAGGGCTGGACCCTTCCCTGTGGAGCTGGAGCAGTGTCCCTCGGCTGCCACCAGCCGTGGCCCTCGCCGGGCTCGTGATGGGCTGCCCAGAGCAGAGAGGGCAGTGCTGAGGGCAGTGCTCAGCGCAGCACGTGGCTTTGTGCTTCCTCAGCCCTTTAATTATGTCCCTTTTCCACTTGTGCTGTGGAAAGGGCCGGGGAGTGTCTGCCTGCAGCCCCCGGCACCTTCTGGGTGAGCGCGTGGGCAGCGGGGCCGATCCTGCCCGTGCTGGGGCCGGTGCTGGGTCAGGCACGGCCGGGGTGCTGCTGGTGTTGGGTGTTGTGGCCATGGAGGAGTTCCAGGGAAGGAATCCTTGCTGAGCCCGGCGCTGCCTGGCTGGGAACACAAAGGTGCCCTTCACAAGGTCAAACTGTGCCTTGGGCTGCACAGTCACTTCCTGGGGTCTGCTGGGACCCTGTGTTGGGTGATGCTGCTCTGTCTGCACCTCAGCCTCTGTCCTGCTGAAATAAACCCTGGGCACAGACTGTGGAGAGCTGGCAGGGCGAGGAATGGAGGGTTTGACACGTTGGCTCCCAGCTGGCGTGAGGACACAGCTGCCTGCTGGCAGGTGCTCTTCACCTTTTAGGAAAAGGTTGTAAAGGAGGGGAACGGGGCTGATTCCCAAGATGGCACAGGATTGATTCCCTGGCTCCACTGCCCTGGGAGCATGGAGCAAATCCATGGTGGGGACCATCAGTGCCAGGGCTGTGCCAGTCCCTGACTGCCTGGCATTTCTGCCCCTGCCCCATGTGCCCCCGTGCCAGCAGCTGGAGCTACTGGTTAGACTGGTCTGAGACCTGGTTCTCCCCCGGTGCTGCCAGCCCTTGTGACCGTGATGTGGCCGTGCTGGACGCCCTGTCCCTAAGGACAAACACCAAACACCCTTTGCCCCAGCATGGCTCGTGTCCCCCTGCTCTGGGCTGAGCTGTGCCAGGAGCTGGAGGGGCTGTGGTGGGCACCATGTCCCGGGGGGCACTGGGGATGGGCAAGGAAGGGGAATGCCAGCCCTGCTGTCTGTGCTGTGTCATGTCCCAAGGGCTGGTGCTCGCCGGAGGAGAAGCCTCCCAGTTCTTCCCAGTTGGCCGCACTGTTGTGGAAACGAGCAACTGGTTTGCGGGGAGCAGGGTCCCGGGGGCTCCCAGGGCTGCGAGAAGGGGAAATCGGGGAAATCCTGGCCGTGAGCCTGGAAGAACAGATCCCTGTGGTCCGTGCCGTGCGTGGGAGGAGGCGGGGGAGCCGGGGGAGCGAGCGGGAGGCCAGAGGAGGGGCCCCCGCTCTCCTTCTCCCGTGACCGAGGAGCGCGGTGGGCGCAGCCGGGGCTGTCCCCTCCTGCCGCCGCGCAGCCGTCCCCGGGTCGGGCTTCTCCCCGCTCAGAGGCAGCGGCGCCGGAGGAGCCTCTTTGCCTGGCCGAGCATCCTCCCGCCGTGCGGATGAGGACGGAGGGAGGGAGGTGGGGACCGCCGGCATCCGCCCCGCCGGCCACAGCACAATAGGCTGAGCCTCTTTTTGGGGGCGGCGGAGCCCCCCTTCTCTGGGGACCAGACCCTCTCCCCGGCCACCATGGTGGTTTTCATGGGCAGGAACCTCTCCTCGCTTCTGGCTTTCTTCAAGAAGAAGGGTGAGTGAGCAGCTGGGAGGGAGGGAGGGAGCAGAGCCTTGTCCTTACACAACCCCTGCCCGCCAGGACCCCCGCTGGTCACCCGCAGCGGGCAGGAGGGCTGCCATCCCCGGGGGAGGGCACGGAAGGTCATCCCAGCCCTGGCCTCGCCCGCCGGGAAGTTAATGGAATAAATCACAGCGCTCCTCTCTCCGAAAGGCAGCTCCGAGGGTGTTTGGGGGGGGGTGTCAGGCGAGGGGCTGCCGAAATTGGAGGGGAAAAGGGTTTAGGAACATGATGGTGTGGGGGCTGTGGGTGTCTTGTGTCTCCTGCAGGGACCCTGCAGCAGCACAGGGGACCCCTGTGGCCCCAGGCTCTGCCGGGCTGGCCGTGCCCCCGTGCCCGTGGGTGCTGGCGGAGGCAGGGGCCGGCATGGCGGCAGGGCGGGCGGCTCCATTGTTCCAGGCTTGCTCCTTTGTGTGCTGGATGGAGTCAGAGCACGGCTGCCTCGCTGCCTGGCCGGGCTGGCCGTGAGGGGATGGGGGACGTGGGGGACACGGGGGACAAGGGGACGGGTGTGTGGCACTGGTGATGCTGAGCAGCAGGTGCCCGTGGCCCCGGGGTGCTGCTGCCAGCCCCGACGGCTTCCTGTGCTCGCCCTTCCCTTCCTCAGCCTCGAATTGTTGTTTTTTTTTCTGAGCAGGAAGAGTTTGAGGCTTTGCTCTGGTAGGAACGGGCAGGGCTGTGTCGCAGTGCCCTGTCTGGGTGGTGCCAGGGCAGCCCCCCGTCGTGGGCACACCAAGGTGCTGGTGATGGTTGTGGGGAGGGGGCTGTGAGATGGGGAGTGAGGGCTCTGTGCTGCCCCAGTCATGGCAGATGGGGTGTCCAGCACCCCTGGGGGGCTCAGAGCAGGGATTTGGGTCCTGTGGGGTCTCTGCAGCTGGTTGTGCCTCAGTTTCCCTTGTCTGTGCAGTTCCCAGCCGTGGGATGGGCACGGGGAGAGTCCCTGCTCTGGGGGTGATGAGCGAGGCCTGGGAATGACGCAACGCTCCGAAGGGAAAGTCATCATCTTCCCATCCACATTTAATCCCCCCGTGCTGCCCTTCCTCTGCTCAGCTGCCCCCAGCCCCGCACAACTCCCTCCCTCATGTGCCCCTAACGAAGGCGCTGGGGAGGAGGGTGGTCCCATACCCAGCACAGCTCCAGCCAGCGGGGGGAAAACCCTTGGAGACAGCCCGACTCCAGCGGATCGACCGGCCGGGCAGAGCCGTGGGATACGATTTCTCAGTTTGGGGCTGGGCGGGATAACGTCATCCCGGGATGGTTGTCATCACCCAGTGCTTCTACCAGCTGCATCCCATGGGTGAGGGTGCCTCGGTGGGAGCAGGGCTGTGCCCCCCCCAGCCGAGCTGACCCCCCTGTCCCCCGCAGGCGCTGCCAAGGGCGAGGGTGAGAAGCGGCTGAGCGTGCAGTACACGGCGGGCGAGGAATGTCCCGACAACGTCTTCTTCCCCAGCACGCGGCCCCCGCACCTGGAGGAGCTGCACAACCAGGCTCAGCAGGGGCTGAAGTCCCTGCAGCACCAAGGTGGGTGTCCCCAGCCCTGGGGACACGGTGGAAGGGCAGCTGGCTGTCCCCAGCTCCTGGCTGGCCGGGCTGTGTGGGCGGCGCGATGGGACTGACCGGAGTCCAGCGGTGGCTGGGGTGTGCAGGGGGCACTGCCAGCTCGGCAGCTGCTTCCCTGCCTGGGGGCTCTCCCTGGGGGATTCACCTCCTGCCTTCCCTCCACAGAGAAGCAGAAGCAGACCAAAAGTGCCTGGGACCACGGGGACACCAGCAGCCTCCAGGTGAGCCCTGCTGAGGAGCTGCCTCTGCCTTGTGGTGCTCTTGGGGGAGCCCCGGGGGTGAGGGGACACAGGGTGCTCCTCTGTCCCTCCTAGGTGGTGTTTGGGGTCAGGCAGGGAACCAGCCAAGGTGGCAGGACCATGTCCAGAGGGGTTGTTGGGCGGGAAGGGGCTGTGTGTCCCTTGGTGTCGTCCCCTTTGCCCCGTAATGAGCCACTGTCCCTGTCCTTGGCCTTGACACATTCTGCCCTTTGGGGCTCTGCTGGGGACCCCCACCTTTCCTCCATCCCTCCATCCCCCTTTTCCTGTCCCACTGGTGTTCCCTGGCAGCCCTGACCAAGGTGGAGGGAGGGAATGGCACGATAGGGACCATTGGCCATATCCAGCCCGGTGTCTGTGCCCCTCCCCAGCTGCTGACGAGGAGAAACTCCACTCCCTTGGCCGAGCTGGGCTTTGGTGCGTCCCTGGGCTCTGACCCCGCTGCCAGTGCCTCACCTGTCCCTGTTTGCTCAAGCTGCTGCCTCCTGCTGGCTCTTGTCCCCCTTAACCCCTTGGAAGCAGGGTCTGGAAACCCCAGGGTGGGCAGAGCAATCGGGGCAGTGAGGTGGAGGGGTCAGGATGTGTCTCATCCCAACCTCCACCTGTGCCAAGGGATGGTTTGGAGGGGTGGGAACACTGGAAGCTGTGCCTGATGCAGGGCTGTGCCACTGGCCGTGCCCACGGTGGCACGTGAGTGCAGGGGGTCCCCAGCCTGACTGCATCCCTGCCTGCCTGTCCCTGTCCCACGCCCCTCTCCCAGCCATGGCAGCCCTCCAGCCCTGGGATCCGGGTCACAGCCGGGCTGGGAACAGCCATGGGGCCAATTCTGGCTTGGCAGCTCCTTCAGGTGCTCCTCTGGCAGCCCAGACCCCGCCTGTCCTGCTCTCCGGGGGGCTGCGAGGCCACGCGGGGTCCCAGGGGCTGCTCCCAGCCCCGCTCCTGATGGGAGGACTCTGGATGCCGGCGTGGCTGACTCAGCCTTTGGCCCTCGGAAAAGCTTTTGTCTGGGCTGCGGAGTCAGTTTGCGGCAGGGAAGGGGCCTGGCCGGGGCTGGGGCAGCTCCGTCCCCGCTGCCCGGGGTCCGCTGAGCCCGCTGTCCCTCTGTCCCCGCAGTCCTGCGCATCCTCGGAGGATGACAGCGTGTCCTTCCGGAGCCGGGCGGCCTCCTGTGCCACGGACAGCACCTCTGAGGACGCCCTTTCCATCCGCTCCGAGATGATCCAGCGGAAAGGTACCCGGCTGGGGGGCTGTGGGACGGGGGGGACACCAGCCAAGGGGATGCGAGGGGGGGGTCGGAGCTCATGGCAGGAAAGATGGGCTCTGCCTTGGCGTGGCCACGAGCCAGCGCAGGGATTTGGGGGCCCTTGGGAGAGAGAGATGAGAGCAGCTCTGGCTGAGTCAGAGCGTTGGGGCTGGGCGAGGGTGATGGACAGACAGACAGACACCGTCTCCTCCCTGTGGCTGGTGCCTCTCCAGGCTGTTCCATGCCTGAGCCCGCTCATCCCGGAGCATCTCTGTCAGTGGGAGGGTGCTGGGGACACTGGGGACACACTGGCCAGGGCCCCCTTCTCACCTGCTGGACCCGCTCACACCTCTTGTAGGTTCCACCTTCCGACCGCACGACTCCTTTCCCAAATCCTCGGAGAGGGCTGGCAAGAAGAGGAAGGACAGGAGGACAACGGTGCTGGGCATCCCCCAACATGTCCATAAGGAGCTGGGTAAGCATGGGGGGTTGGGGGGGATTGTTAAGGTCTGCTCTTGTTGCCCAAGCTCCGTCTGCCTTGGCTTGGAGCGTCTGCCTTGGGATGACACTGAGGTCGTCTCTCCCTGCTCCCAGGTCTCAGGAACAGCCACGAAGCCAAGGGCCATCCCGGGGCTGATGGGCGAGGGCCGGCGGGGCGCGGGGGCAGCCAGGCAGCGCAGCCCCTGCTGAACGGCGGGCAGGTCTCGGGCGACGCCGTCCGCATCCCCACCATCGACGGGAAGCTGCAGCCTCTGGTTGTGCCCGGCGGCGCCCGCGTCTGCCTGGGAGCCCTGGAGGAGGCGGACGCGGCCCTGCAGAAGCACATCAACAGGGTTTACTACGACGACACCTTGGTGGGGAGGAAGACAGCGGCCAAGCTGTCGCCCATGGTGAGGCCGAAGTCGCTGGCCGTGCCGGGCATGACCACCTACGCCAACCACCCGGAGGCGGTGATAGGCCCTGTCATGTCCATCTCGCCCCAGGGCACTTACATGTCCAAGATCATCCCCAACGCCATCCTGCCGCCCATGGTGGACGTGGTGGCCCTGACGCGGAGCAGCGTGCGGACGCTGAGCCGCTGCAGCCTCGTGTCATCCAGCCCGGCCTCGGTGCGATCCCTCTCCCGCTTCTCCGAGCGCAGCGCCCGCAGCCGCGAGCCCTCCTCCTCCAGCGACAACTGGAGCCACTCGCAGTCCACGGAGACCATCGTCTCCAACAGCTCCACCATCTCCTCCCAGGGCGGCTGCGACCACCGGCAGCCCGAGGCGGGGCCGCACAGCGAGGTGGATGCCGCGGCTCGCTCCGACACCGACCAAATCAGCATCTACAGCTCCGCCAGCTTCGCCAGCTCCTGCTCCAAGCCCCCTGCCGGCCTCACGCCTGGGGCCTCGCTGGCCGTGGGGAGCAGCAGTGGCCGGGTGTCCCCCGCCTACAGCACGAGCAGCCAGGCGGACGGCTCGGACACAGGCAGCCTGGCCAGCGAGCGCTCCTCCGCCCGCAGCGTCTCCCTCAGGAAGATGAAGAAGCCCCCGGCCCCCCCTCGCAGGACCTACTCGCTGCACCAAAAGGATGACGGGGAGCCCAAGGTGCTGGGGCTGCCCCCCAAGCCCGACCGGCGGCCCCAGCGGGAGAGCGGCGCGCCCTGGTCCCCGCGCCCCGAGCCCTTCAGCCCCACGGCCGAGGATGAGGTGTTCTCCCCCTCGTCGCTGAGCGAGACCAGCAGCCTCCGCTCCGAGAGCCTGGCCGGGACCAGCTCCCCCGAGGCCTCGCGGGGCCGCCCCGGCGTGACCGTGGTGCTGAGAGAGCCGCAAGCTCAGCCCAAGTGGAGCTGCCCGGATGGGTCTGACCGCACCATGTCCCCCTCCAGCGGCTACTCCAGCCAGAGCGGGACGCCCACACTGCCCACCAAGGGGCTGGGACCCCCATCTGTGTCCCCGGGCAAGTCTCAGCCCCAGAAGCCAGACCGGGTGTGCTCCCTGCAGTCGCCTGCGCTCTCCGTGTCCTCCTCCCTCACCTCCATCTCCTCCTCGGCCTCAGACCCGACGCCCCCCGAGGCGCTGCCCGGCCGCTCGGACCGGTTCATCATCCCGCCGCACCCCAAGGTTCCCGCTCCCTTTTCCCCGCCACCCACCAAGCCCCAGCAGCCCCCAGCCCCCGCCGGCCCCATCCTGCCCTCGCCAGACCCCCCAGCGCCCAGCACTGCCTGCCAGGAGCCCGGGGCCAAGCCCAGCGGCAAATCTCCACCTCCATCGCCACCTCCTGCCTACCACCCGCCTCCCCCGCCAGCCAAGAAGGCAGAGGGGAGCCCCCAGACCGCCGGGGAGTCCCCCGCTGACACCGCGTGGCCCCCGCCACCACCGCCAGCCCCCGAGGAACACGACCTGTCCATGGCAGACTTCCCCCCTCCGGATGAGTCCTATCTCTCCAGCCTGCCCGATGCCACCCCGGCTCCGGCGGACGGGCAGAAAGTGACACCGAGCCCTGGGGCTGCTTCTTCACCATCCTCAGCCGCCGCCTCCTCGTGCAGCCCACAGCAAGTCCCACCGGCCGGGGCACCACAGCCCCCGTGTCCCGCCGAGCCCCTTCCCCAGGCCGTTGTGCCGCCGCCGCCACCGCCCCTCCCGCCGCCCTCGGCTCTGGCTCTGCCACCCCAAATCAGCCTTAAGAAGGCGGCCAACGGCCCGCGGGCAGACGCCAGGAAGGAGCCGGCGTCGCGCAGCAAGAGCGGCCCGGTGCCCAAGGAGGACGCCAGCCTGCCCATCGTCACGCCCTCGCTGCTGCAGATGGTGCGGCTGCGCTCCGTCAGCGTGGAGCCGCCGGCCGGGGCCGAGGAGCGCCCGGCCCCGCAGAAGCCCGTCCGCCGGTCCCTGTCCACGCGGCAAACCCCTCCTGCCAAAGACACGGTGCCTTCCAACCCGCTCCACCACGCCGTGCACCTCAAGGCGGCCGCCTTGGCCTCCGGCGAGGCTGCGGAGAAGCCGCCGGGCGGCCGAGCGGCCCAGCCCGGGGGGCCCCCTGAGGACGGGCAGCTCTCCCCCAGGAACAAGTCTCCGGCCTCCACCGCCAGCTTCATCTTCGCCAAGAGCTCCAGGAAGCTGGTGATCGAGACGGCCTCGTCCCCAGAGGCACAGGCCGACCTGAAGAGGAACTTGGTGGCCGAGCTGATGAATTTCTCGGGGCAGCGCTCGGCAGCTCCGGCGGTCGCTCCGCAGGGCCCCGGCAAGGCACAAGCCCACCGAAAACCCGGCAAGGTCCCCCCTCCGGTAGCCAAGAAGCCTTCGCTGGGCCCAGGGCCGGCTCCTGCCCCGCTGAGCCCAAAGGCAGCAGGGCCAGAGGCGCTGGGCTCCCCGGTGCCGGACGGGAACGCCACGGCAGTGCCGGCAGACGAGAGCAGGACTAAGAGCGAGCTGGCAGGGACAGAGGGCAGGGACACCACGGAGCCGCCAGCTCAGAGCCTCCCTGCACAAGGTACGTGGGATGGGAGACAGTTCAGCCCTGCCGAGGGAATGCTGCTGCTGTAGGTGCTCGGGATCCTGAGCTCTACATTCCCAAGCCGTACATTCCCGAGCTGTAGGCTCCCAGTGCGGCAGCTGGGCCGTGTGGTGGCTGGGGTGGCACTGGGACAGCAGGGAGAGCCTGGGAGGCTCCCATCATCCTGGTGGGGCTGTGGGAAGCAGTGATTCAGGGTGGCTAACGGGCTCTTCCCTCCTGCCTTGCAGACGGACGGGGAGAGACGGCCTGAAGGACGATGCTGCAGGACTGGTGCCCCCACGGACAGGAATCCAAATCTCTCAGGGACCTGGGCAGGTCAACGGACGAGTGTGGAACTGGCAACTAACTTAATACAGGAAGCAAACAGCCTTAGCCTCCACGGCCTTGATGATATTTATGCAAAAATGGTGTTGGTTTCACTTTCCTAAGTACTACAGCTTTATTTTGCTTTTTTTTTTTTTTACTGGACTCGAGGCCTGTGCCCAGAGCCAGCACCTCCTCCCTGCCGAGCTGCTGCTTGGTCTGGGCGTGCGGAGCCGAGAGGAGTTTGGGGACCGAAGACACGAGAGATGGGACCACTCTGCTCCAGGCCTGCGAGGAATTGAAGCACTTTGGACAAGGGAATGGGAAGGCTTTGGCCACAGCAGTGCCCGGGAGGATGCAAACAGGAGCAGGACGGGATGGAGGCGCTGGTTGGGAGGGACCAGGGCTTTGTCCCCTGATGGAGAGGCAAGAGAGGCTCGTGGTCAGCACCAGCTCTGGCCACTCGCCACTGCCCACCCCAGCCATCCTGCAGCCACACCGGCCACAGGGTGAGGGGCAGCCTGGCTGCCCCTTGAGCTGGTCTTCAGGCCCTCAGCTCTGGGGTGGAGCCTCGATTCTTTCTGTAAACTCGGGTCACATTTTGATTTGATTGTAAAAAACAAACAAACAAACAAACAAAAAAACCCCCCAACCAACCAACAACGAACCAACAAACCCAAACCAAACCAAACCAAAAGCAACCGACCCTCTGCCGCCGAGTAGCTGCTCAGAGCTCTGTACCTGGCTGGTAAAAATGATGACCGAAGCTCGTTGCCTCCTGTGCTTCCTGGCAGGTCCCTTCTGGATGGTGCTGAGCTCCAGGGTGGGCACAGACTCCCCTCGGGCTGGTTCCCAGCACCAGTGCCCACTAAAACTCAGGAGCAGGGCTGGCTGCCAGACAGACAGGCACACCCATGTGCAGTCAGCTTGACATTTTATTGGGTTTATGACAGATGGATCCCGAGTCAGTGTTTAAGGCCCACACCCCCCCACAGGCTTGGAACAGACCCACGGGTGCTCCCTGGGCTCCTGGCCAAAGAGCAGCCCCAGTGGCCACAGCCCTGCTGGGCTGAGGGTGGAGCATGAGGTGCCCAGGCAGGGCAGGGGACGATCCTCCTGGGCTGTCCCAGCCCTGGTAGCAGCAACACAGGTTTGAGAAGCAGCTTTTCCCTTCTGCCCTCACCGCAGCACCCACACATGCCGTCCCAGTCAGGACCAGTGGGCAGGGAGTGCAGTCCATGGCACAACTGGGAGCGAGCCCACGGCCCCAGCATGGAGCTGAAGGCCACGGGGATGAGTCACACAGGTCCCTTAGGTGTGAGGCCACCTCCAGTCCCCAGTGCTGGCCCACAGACGAGGCCCAGGGGGATGTTGGAGGCTGCCAATTCAGTCCCAGAGCCCCCAGGTCCTGCAGGGCTGAGCCCCCAGCTCGGGGCACGGAGGGGGGAGATGGCAGAGACTGAGGTGGCGGCGGGGGCCAGGCAGGAGGCACGAGCAGCAGCCCTGGCACTTGTTAGCTGATGGTTCCACCCTTGAGGCTTTTACAGGAGACTCTCCCCAGCTTGGTCAGGAAGTTCCTCTGCTTCCACTGCGCGACACAGTCCTCGGAGACACGGAAATCAGCCTGGGAGCAGAGCAGGGAGGCAGGATCAGCAGTGGGGCAGCAGCGCCCAGCTTTGCTGACAGTAACAAGCGGGGGCACCGAGGGGCAAACAGCCAATTTGGGGTCACCC
>JAWWLV010000070.1:4395025-4434361 GCA_035041135.1 Platyrinchus mystaceus
GGCTGCCCCTGGATCCCTGGAAGTGTCCAAGGCCAGGTTGGAGCAACCTGGGCTGGTGGAAGGTGTCCCTGCCCAGGGCAGGGGGTGGCACTGGATGATCCTTAAGGTCCTTTCCAACCCAAACCACCCCATGATTCTGTGGTTAGGAGCGCCATTATCAGACTGCCACACCCCATAGGACCAAATCCATGCTTAATTTGGTTTTATTTGTGGTTTTCTAGGAGCACTTGGGTGTAAATTGCAGAGCTCCAGGCGAGCACTGGGGCTGCTCCTGCCTCCATGTGTTCCTGCAAGGGGTTTTGTACACACACAGCTCGTTCCCCAGGTGTTTTTTTCCCCACAGCATCATTCTGAAAGTGCCCATTTTTATTATTTAGGCAGAATGACAAGAGGAAGCAGCAAAAATTGCCAGGTTTTATCCCTGCAGTTGCACCCCCTGCCCCTCCCCTCCCTTTTTTAAGCAGTAGTTAGTCAAAGCAACAGGAAGACAAAAAGACATTCCTTTAAATCCTTGGTCAAAGAGGACAGGAAATACCTTTCCTTAATCCAAATTCTCCTGCTGGGTGAGAGTCAAGTGCAGGGCTTTCAGGTCTAAAGATTCCTGTTGGGGAGAGTCCTCCCTCCGAGGGAAAACAGGGTTTGTTTGTGAATACTTGGAAACCATTGAATTTTACGGGAAGGGTTCTTTATCTGGTGATCTTGGATCGTAATGTGTGTTTTGTGTGAGTGTCTCAGTGACTAATCCCCTCCTGAATGTCCCCTCTGCTCCCTGACCGGGTTTCTCTTCCCTTGCTCCGTTTTTTCCTGACCCCCAAAACGGATTTTTCCACGTGTTTATTTGTGTCTCTGCAGGGTGGGGCTTGAGACACTGGGAGGTTTTATTTAATACCTGAAGTGTGCTCTGTGATTTGGGGTTGTGAGCTGTGATTCCTGGGGTCTGGTGGGAGTGATTTGCAGCAGTTTTGGGGGAGGTGGCCCCGAGGGGTTGGTGATTGGGGTTTGTAATGATCCTGCCCGATAAAACCCCCTGTGAGGGAACACCCAGAAACGAGGGATTGGTTGTTGTTATGTGTTAGGACCCAAAAGAGTCCAGAATAGAGATCAAGGAGTTCAAGTTGTGGTGCCTCAAGTTTTCACCTTCCCTGTTATATCCCAGCAGCTGAGTTCATTTTTTTGAAGGTGTGTTGGTTTTGCTGGCAGGTTGGAGCCGAATCCTGCTGATTCCTCCTCTGAAGGGGCTGCTCAGAGGGCACCAGGAGCAGATAAACCTCAGAACAGGCCTCTAGAGCTGGAAGCAGAGATCCAGGCAGCGACAGTGCCATGGGAGACGGTTCCCCTCACTCCCCTGGGCTCTGCCTGTGCGGGGAATTCAAACAGGACACACTTCCCAAGGCCAAGAGGTTGTCGGATTCCGCGGCGCAGCTCCAGGCCCTGCAGTCAGCCAAGAGGGTTCGTGTGTTGGGTCATGTCTGCAGCACTCCAAAGCCATCAGACAACCTGCTGCTCCTCTCCCCAGGTTCTCCCTGCTCCCATTTTCTGGATGCCAGTGGCCAGGGCGACCTTGCTGCCGGTTTTTGTGGGTCCAAGTACGACGATGTGGTCGTTTCCCTGGACGCCAGCGGGTGCTTCGATGACGCCGAGCTCGATGACTCCCTGCTGGAACTGTCAGGCAGCGAGAAAGGGAACTCTCCTTTCGATTACACCGAGGAGGAGATCCAGGAAATCTTGGCAGATGATTGCCTGGAAGCTGAGCAACACCTGAGCAGACAAAGCCATCTGAGCCAAAGTGGAAATGAGGAGAGCGGAGAGGCCGAGAGCGGCAGCTGCAGTGGGGCCTCGCTCAGTGAAGATGCCTCGGAGATTGCAGAGGAACCAGAGGAACTCCTGCCCCAGGAGCATTCCACAGTCAGTTCTGGGTGTTATCCTGGCTTTTTGAGTGGAAGTGCTGGTTTGGGTGGGATCCACCTGCAGCAGGACCTCGACCTGCAGGATCTCCTGCATCTCAGCCCGTTGGCTGCCGGCAGTGCCGATGAGCCCCCAGAGGGCAATTATCTGGTGGAAGAGGAAAGAGAAGCTCTAGAAGCAATGATAGATGATTGTTTAGGATATGCTACAACTGCTGGTAGCTGCGTTCTCGAAGAATCCCTGGAGCCTAAAGGCCAGGAAAGCCTGGCTTTGGATTGCCTGGGAAGAGCCGTGCCCTCGCCTCACCTTGGCTGGAGCGCAGGTGATGAGAGCCCAGCACGTGGGTCTGGAAACCAAGAACTTCCCAGAGCAACAGCCAGCTTGTTTGCAAGGAAATCAGACTCTCCAGAGGATGGTGAAGAGGATTCTCCAGGAGCTAAACAGCCATCAGGCAACATTAAAGTAAACTCACATCTTAATTCTTGTAGCTAAAATGTTTTTAATTCCATTCCTTTGGGTTTGTGCTTGTGGTAATGTCCATAGGCACATTAAAAACAAGTGCTGTGTTTGTTCAGGGAAGGGTTTTCCAAGTGGAGCAAAGTGTGATTTTTATATAACTGTGCAAGCAAAACTTACATGGAATGATTTTATTTTGCATGTTAATCCCCTTTTTCCTTACCTTTCCAGTTAAGTGACACAAATATAGTCCAGACTGTGCAGGAAGAGACAACCAGTGGGAAGAAACCTGGCAAAGTTATTACTGCCCCACAGGAGAAGGAGAAAAGGTAATTTCTTAACATTTCCACTTAGAGAAACATCCCAGTTATTTCCTCAACCAATTTGTTGGTTGTGTGCTGCTGGGTTTTTATCCTTGTCATTTAATTAGAATGTACTGAATTAGGGGGGAAAGCACTTAAAACTTTACCCTGGACGAGGGGGACGGTGCAAATGGGAAAGGAGGTGGTTATGCCAGTTTGGGGCAGTGGTTTGAAGGCAGAACCGGGGATGTTTGTGCGGTTGTGGCTCCTCCCCCAGCGCTTTTCCTGCAGATGGCAGCAGCGGAGCGGGTCGGGATGGTTCCTCCTGCCCTCCCCTGCTCCTGGAGGTGCCACTTCGGGGTTTTTTTGCCCTGCAGACCTGCTGCTCTCAGGTGTTTTGCACGTTGCCGTTCCCGGCACGGCCCTGGGGGATGTGAAAGATCTGCTTTTGAGGGCTCTCAGCGGGTTCCTGGCGAGGTAACCAGGGCAGTGACCTGCCAGGTCACTCAGCTGACACTCCTGCTTTGCTCTTGGGTGTTTTATCTTAGCAGCTTTAGTCAAATAAATACCTTTATTTTTTTCAACCACAGAACAGGGCTGCAAGGAGGTCACATCTGTAGTTCTGCAGGGCACCCTCTCTGTCTTCTGTAACCTAATTTGACAAATAACCTAAAAATAACCCCTCTAACACTATTTATTATTTTAAAGACTGAAACAAGGGCCCTGCATTTCAGAAGTGAAAGCTGAGCAAAAGAAACATTCCCATCCAGAGTGTGCACATCCACATGATGAAAAGTGTACCCCCTGTGTCAGGTAAGCCCTCAGGTAGGATGGGGTGAGACTGGAGGGGAAAATTGAGATCCTGGCAGGAGGCCTGGCTGGCTGGACTCGTGTTCTGTGGTGGTTTTAATGTGTTTGTTTTCAGAGGGGATTAAAAAGTGCCTGTTCCACTTTGTTCTAGCACTGCCACACACACAGGGCTGGTTCAGATGAGTTTCAGAGTTGGGGCTACGTGGGGAAAACACTGTAAAGGGAATTTGTGTGTCAGGGACGTTCCCAAAACAGGCCTGTGTTAGCTGGGGAAAGCAGAGCTGAGCTCTGGCTTCGTGTTGGAAGGTAAGTTGGTCTGGTCAGTTCACAATTATCCCAGAATCACCGAGGCTGGAAAAGCCCTCCCAGCCCATGGAATCCTCCCTGTACCCCATCCCCACCCTGTCCCCCAGCCCTGAGAGCACTGAGTGCCACATCCAGGCCTCCCTTGGACACCTGCAGGGCTGGGGACTCCACCAGCTCCCTGGAACCTGTGAACTCACCCCGGGGGGATCTTTAGCTCGAGTGTGAGGTTTGGATTTCATGCTGACACCTCCTGTGTTGCCTCAGCAGGGCAGAGGTGTGAAGGAAGGGGTTGTAAAAGAGCAAGGTGAGGATTTCAGCTGAAGGGGGACACCTGATGGGTAGGCCTGGGATGTTCTGAAGGCCAAAACATTCTGGTCCCTTCCAGCCACGGCCTCCCACTGTGGTTATTTTGAGTGTCCACGGGTGCAATAATTGTCATTTCTGGCGAGTTGTAAGGAAGTGACAGTTGTGTGGAGCCTGCACTTACCCAGGCACAGGAGCAGCTGCATAGCCACAGGGCTGCTTCCAGTGCATGAATGCAGCATAAGTAATGCAGAGGGGACTGAGGCAGGCAAAGCTAAAATGGCCTGGTTTCTCTTCCTTTCAAATTAAAAATGCAAGACGTATGTTGTGAGTCACAGAAAATCAGGCAGGAGCTCTAAGTGAGCGGGGCTGACGAGTGAAATACAGCTCTGTCTTGCTGGGGAAGAACATTGTCTGGGATGCCCACAATTTGATTTTCTTATTAGTGCAAACCTCTCTTATTTCCAAATAGCTGCAGGCTTGGAATTCAGCCCGACAGACAGCGTGGGCTTTCCCAGTTGTCACAGATAAAGCCTCTCAGTGGGCTGGCTGTGCCCTGTGTGCTGTTCCCAGGCACCTGCCCTGTGGATCCTTTGCCTGGGACATGCAGAAAGATCCCAAGAAATTCATGAAGGGAAACCAGCAGGTTTCAGAGCCAGCCAGGGAATTCCCTTTGGGAAGCAGTAACTAATATATTGCTGCTACAAATCTTCAGCTCTGTTTTGAGTTGCAAATCTCCTGGCATTTGTCTCAGTGTGATGTTTGCCTTTGCCATCCCATCTTTTATGTAATCTGTCTGTTCTTCCTTGTATCCTGGCTCCTGCTGCTGGGTTGTCTGAGGGAATTCCTGGCTGTGTACAGCAGAGATTTTTGTCTTCTCCCTCATCTGCACATTGTCTTGCACTTGCAGGTTCTCTATAAATACAACTTATATGTAAATACAACTTTCACATCTATATCTTAGATATCTATATCTTAGATATGTTATATATATCTTATATTGGTGATTGAGTCCTAAAAGTCACAGTGAGTGGTCGAAAGAAATCCTTTTATATTCAGAATAAACTTTTCACATCGAGCCATCTCGAGTGAGTTGGGAGACAACTGCCTGTGCCTCCTCTCATTCTGGTTTCTAGATGATATCCAGGCTGAATAGATAAATTTATTTGCAGCTTCCTACAGGGGTTTAAATGCTGCTGAGGTTGTGTTGTAGCAGCTGTAAAAATGAGATGTGACTTGAACATCTGCTCGGGCGATGGGTGGCTGATAATTGACCACGCAAGATTTCTGCCAGCTGACCATTTGTCAGCCTTTGCACTTGGTTATTGCCCTTTATCCAGCAGTAAATAGAATTATTTCCCTCTTGAGGAGATCCTCCTCAGCAATTCCTGGTCTGTGTCAGCCACTGAAGTAATGAGGCTCCTGAAACTGTGTTGTTTGGAGCAAAATCATAGACTGGTCGGAAGGGACCTTAAAGATCATCCAGTTCCACCCCTCTGCCATGGGCAGGGACAACTTCCACTAGAACAGGTTGCTCCAAGTCCCATCCTTGTCCCTCAGGTCCCTGGGAAGCTGACCTTTCCATGGCAGGATTCCATCAGGAGTTCTCCTTGAGGCTTGCTGTGTTTGCTGGAGGTTTATGATGCTTTCAGCAATTCTATCAGACTTCTTACAACCTGGCAGAAACCTGATGAATGATTTTCTTGGATCCCTCTTGAATCAAAGGGAGAGGAGGAGGAAATACCTTATAAAGAGTCACAAACCATCTGGTCTTACTGTAATAACAAAGATCAATATCTTTAAAAAGCAGACAGTGTGTTTAAGGTGATGGAAAGGAAGAACAGTGTAAGGGAGCATATGGGGAAACAAATCTGTGAAATACAAATGAACTCTGTGCTTGCAGACTCTGCCTTGAAAGGGTCTGGTCTGCTGATTGATGCTGAGCTGGCTGAGGGGGAAAAAAACCTTAATCTTGAAACAGTTCTTTCCTGCTCAAATTCATTTGGCTTGAATGGAGAGCAGGCAGGGAAAGTGCAGGACTGGGGCTGTGCTGACATGAAGGAGGAATTACCTTTAGTGGCTGAGCCTGGGAGGGAGATATCACTTCAAAGGAAATGAAATCCACCTCCAAACCCTAAATTTCAAGAGGTGTGGGTTGGGGTTTAGATGAGGGGATGGGGTAGGAATTGATAAAGCAGATTTCTAGGAGGTTTATGGTGAGGGGAGTGGGAAGAAGTTACCAGTTCTTAGAGGGTGACAGTCCTGGTCCAGGGGCTTCTCTCACATGGCTTCTGTTTGCAGGGGGGTTTTGCAGAGATAATCAGAGCTCCTGGTTTCTAAATGAGTGGAACTTGCCTGAAAGTCTCATCCTGAGTCTGTAGTTTGGTCTCAACTGCTGTGGAAGGATGAGGGATGTTTTAAGCTGAACTGCCACGGAACAGAACTTACTTAGGGTGTCACTGGCCCCTTTCCTCGGGTGTAATGGCCAGAAGGACTGTTCCTCTGAGCCCTGGGGTAGATGGTTGTGTGAGGCACTGAGGTAAAAGCTCTCTCCAAATATCTGTGGGGTTAGGCTGCCCCTGAGCCTTTCCCTCTTGGAGAGGAGCTCAAACCTCTTCCTGGAGTGAGTCACGGTGGTAGTTTGCACAACTTGTCTGCCCTCAGGCTCAGGGGTGAAAGGTGCCCCCCTGGCAGCAGGAAATACTCCCTCTGTTTTATGACCTGGGACTCAGAATGCCGAGGGAGGGAACTTACCTGTGGAAAGGCTTAAAAATCCGTGAGAAGTTGTGATTTCTTACACACTTATTGCAGCCAACACGAACTGCTGTGCATGGTGAGGGTTTGCCTTTTGTGAGCTGTCCTGGAGAACCTCTCTAAACCATCCCCTGTGTGTGTTCCTGTGAGCTCAGGAGAAGCTGCTGATCTCACTGCTGGCTTGTCTTGTTGTTTTTGTCCCTGAAAAGTTTGCCTTTGTTGATTGTTTTGACTTGTTTTCATTTGTGACTTCTCCTGTTAAAATATTTAACGAGATCTGTGCTCGAGTTTATAAATATTTTGTACCTGTTAAGTGTGATTTTCTTTTTCTCCCTGTGTTACTGGGGCCCTTCTTTCACTTGCATTTGTCTTCCTGAGCTGCCCAGATGAGTGTGACCTTGTGTTCATCGGTGTGACACAATCCAACAGCGACTCCTGATCCCTGTGCTGCCTCCATCCCCTTCTCTAACAGAGCATAAAACCTCCAAATTATTTGCAGTTGGAGAGGTTGATCTTCAAAATGTTCTTCCCGGGGGTGTCAGCAGGACCTTATGAACCCCTTCAGCTGTTTATGGGGGGGGAATTTGGAGAGCAAATTAAGTTTATTCGTGGAGGCAATCATATTATATTTTCATTATAGCAATTTGATTTGGTTTGGAGGTGCTTTTGGTTAATATGATCTTAAAGAGATAAAATTTAAGCTAATGTTTTCAGCATTGTTGGCTCATGTATTTTGTTCCTTTGCCCTTGTGGAGCAGGACAGGAGGAAGTGGCTTCGAAAAGCAGGGAAAGTTTCTCACTGTCCCAGATGTGCAGTGACTGAGACACAGGGAATGGAAGTAATTTGTGCAAAGGATAAGCAGGGAAGGTTGGAGCAGAGCCTGGAGCTGCCTGACTGCACTAACTCCCAGCTAACACAGCCTCCAGTGAGGGAGGAATCCGTGCCCAGCACTTTTGGGGGTGGGTTGCACAGCTGTGGGTGGTGCATGGCCATTGTAAGGGCTTTGTGTCAAGAATTCTCCAGCAAATATCACGTTATTGATGCCCCCAGAGCCTCTTGGGGCGACTTTTACCTCTGTAAATGTTGTCCTCAGAGAGCCTTTCATGGGAAGAGAAGGGGAAGTCCCTTGGCAGAGGTGACTGGGAAGTGTGGGGGGTTATTAGCACTTGGTGGTTGGTGTCTCCTAAACCAGTGAATCCCACATATTAGGTGTCCTGAAAAGGGAATCATTTCCATGTGGTCCTGAGGGCAGTTTCACCTGCTGTCCAGGTCACAGAATTCCAAAATGGTTTTGGGTTGGGAGGGACCTTAAGGCTCATCTCATTCCACCCCCTGCCATGGGCAGGGACACCTTCCACCATCCCAGGGTGCTCCAACCTGGCCTTGGACACTTGCAGGGATGGAGCAGCCACAGCTTCTCTGGGCAAACCTGTGCCAGGGCCTCCCCACCCTCACAGGGAGGAATTTCTTCAACCTCCTCCTAACAAAATTTGCTCCAAACCTCCTTGTTCCAGGTGTTCTGAGAAGGCCACAGGGTCAGCAGGAGCCTGAGTGCAGAGCCTCTCACCCCCTCCCGTGGTGAAAGCAGCCTGGCTGGATTGCTGGAGGGTTTATCTGATGTTAAACTGCTCCCAGACTGGCTCTTTGGAGGCCAGAAGTAACTCAGCAGTGGCAGCAGCTGCTGCAGTCAAACAGTGCTGGGAGAGGGAAGCTCTGTCTCCACCAGTGATGGACAGTCCCTGCTGATCAGCAGGGGGAGAGCAGTGGGAATGCTACAGGAAATCTGCTTCCTGTGCTGAAATAGGGAATTTTCCATGATTTTATTACGTATCTGCTTACGGGGTTATCACTGGGTGATTTACAGCAGCCAGGGTGTTACTTCTACCACCCTCTCTTAGAACAGGCTTTCTGCTGGTGGTTCTGCCCTGCTGAGAAGATGAAATCCTGCTCAACAGGCAGGAGGGGATGGTGTCTGCAGGGTGCTGTGGCTCAGAGCAGCTTCCCTGTGCTGGACACAGGCAGGTGCCTCCTCCTCACACTGAGGTGTTGGTGCTCTTTGGCAGTGTGAAGCTCTCACGTGGGTGAACACTGCCAGCTCTGCTCTTCCAGAGGGGTTGAGGCTTCTGGGCAGCTTGGCTGCTGAAAATGTCCTTCTTTGACACAGCAAGTGATTCAGATCTGCTGAATGGTGGAGACACTGCAGGGGGAGGGAGGGACTGTGGATCAAACCCCTCGTGGAAGGACGGGCTGTGTGTTTGTTTGAGTGTAGCCAAGGGCTGTGTTGATGATTTTTTATTATTTTTGCTGTAGTAGAATCCAGTGCCATCAGTAAGGACTGGAAGGAGCTGCTTTGTGCAAGCTCTGAGATGAGCTGAGATGAGCAGCCTCACAATTAAAAATTTAATAGCATTCATCGATGGATTGCAGGCAGCCAACAGCAGCTGGAGGACAATGGGACTGAAATTAAACTACTGTGTGGGGTTTTTTTCTGCTTTCCTCTCCAAAACTAACCAGCTCTTCCCTCCTTTTGTGCTGTAAGGGGGAAGAAATTATGTCCTGAAGCATAATAATATTCTCCCTTTGGTTGAGAGGATTTCCAGTGCCATACAGGTGCATCCTCTGCTGAACAGGTCTGGGTGGTATAAATAGGCTTTATTTAAGCAGTTGGTGGCACTAAATGTGGGGGTTTTGTCAGCTAAAAAGGACAAAAGTGTCAAATGGCATCGTGGGGCTCTGTCATTATTGCCACTCGATGGCTTTGCATGCAGATCCCAAGGAAAAAGATGGCTTTTCTGGCTGCCAACTTCGCTGCCTCCATCTGGGATCTGAAATTCAAGCTGTGCCTTCCCTGGCTCTGCCACTAATAATAAAGATTCCTCATTTGGAGCTTCCTTGGACAGAATTGATGCTGATGCAGGAGCTGAGAGAGAACCCAGCTCCCCTTCCTCCAGCAAGGAGGAACACCCTCGTTTTAATCCGCCGGGTCATCAGGCGATTCGATAGGCAGCAGATTTGTGGAGGAAACAGAAGATGTTTTAGCATAACAAGCGTGTTGATCACGCAGCTTTTTTTAACGAATGCTAGAAAGCCGATGGAATGTGGTCAGCTGGGCGGCTGTCTGCTCCCAGGCTCGGCGGTAATGGCTCATTATGTGTCGTTAGGAAGCTTTTCTGCCAATCTGGGGGAAATTACATTCGGTGTGGAGCATATGGTGCAATGTTCAACTCTCTCCTTGGGAAGCGCAGGCTGACGGCTCAGTCAAGAGAGGTGGTGCCGTGGTTTTTATCAGGAGAATGGATGTGCAGCTGTGACATTGGGTTTGCAGCGAGGTAACCTTTAATGTCTTTGGCAAACACCGGCATTAGCAGCCCGTTCCTCCCCTTTTAAATCTCCTCCAGAAAGTCATTACCAGCTGAGATTGTGCTAACGCTTTCCGCCGTGTAGGTGTTTCCTCCTCGGATGCTGTTGAACTGTCAAGGAATAAAATGCCTAATGTTCTCATTTTCCTCGGAGGAGAGAGCCCAGAGCTTGTGCTGGTGCCTTGTGGTGGCGAGGGAGGTGTGAGAAGTGGCTGGTGCTGTGTTGTGAGTTGGAAGGACACGCTGTGCAGGGTTTGTTTGCTCCACACTTCCTCCCGCGGCTCCGCTTTCCTAAACTCGTGGGGGAGGAATATATTGGCTAAATTGTACTTGTAGGCATAATAATATTACAGTGCTTAGAAGGAGGGGAGGCAAGTGGTGCTTAACTTTAAACACACCCTGAGCGTGCTGGCAAAGGGTTCTGTTTTGCAGCTTCTTGCTCCTGTTGTGCCCTCGGTCTCTGCTCAGTTGATTCTTGGAAATCAGTGGGATTAATCCCCAGGGGCTGCTGGGGGGCTGCTTCCCTTTGCTTTTAGAGATCAGCAGGGAATCAGCACTTGCAGGGCTCTCTGGGCTCCCTGTCATGCCAGCCCACTCCCACTTGCTGCTTTTTGGTATTTATTGAAACCTCCTTTTTCCAGCTCCTGCTCCAACAATGAGTCAAAATCAGCAGTCAGGGAAAAACACGTGGGGAACGTGGGTGGCCTTTGGGGTATGTTCTGCTGTGGCCCAGCATGACTTCCCTCAGTGTGTCTTGGGTTTATTTTTCCTTGATCCCTTCCCTTTATTGGCTGTAAAACACCTCAGGAGTATCTGTTGGCAGCTGTTGTTGGGATTGAGGTCTCTGTTCTAAAGACAGGCTTGAACTCACACAGGCCCAGAGCCTTAATGGTGTTGGACTCTCATGGGTGACAGTGGAATTTAATACCTAAACAGCTTTGATGTTTATGACCCTCAGAAAAGCAGGCTTTTAAATAAATTTCTTCTCCTGTAAGGGGAAAAACCTTTTCCTAAAGTGTGCTCTTGTTGCATCACTTCAACCTGGAGCTGCTGAAAACATTTTCTTGACCTGGGTGGTTTGGAGTCCCTCTCTGAGCTGAGTTGCTGCCAGGCTACATTTGTTTCTCCTCACTAACAGCATTAGTTCTACTCTCAGACCCTGCAGTTATGGGGCATCATGATAACCCTGAAACCTGCCCTGTCAGGGTGTGAATGTTGACACTGACCCTTTACATTTTAATTCTGTCCTTCCCAAAGGAGTGGTCACTTCTTTGTTAGGAAAGAAATGGCTTTAAACCTGTGGCTGGGGAATAACAAAGGGGGTATGGTCTGCATTCCCAGGAACAACTGTCTTTCAAAACAGCCACACAACCCCCCCCCAACCTGCCAAATTACCAGGGTGAGTTTCCTCTTGAGCACCTTCTGAGGGCTGTTTGCTTGGCTGTCTGCTCCAGGATTAGGAGAGAGCATCTCCCTTATCGTTCTGCACATGCTGTACCATCTGTCCCAAATCTCCCTTTAGAGGGCTGTGGATTCCAAATGCTGTTTCTTTCTTTAGGAGATAACAGCCGTGTCTGAAGGATTTTGCTAGGTGTAGCTGTGGTGCTATTTATGGTGCAGGGTTTTTTTTTTTTGTCCTGCAGCCAGAGTGAACTCTGAACTTCCCTGGGTTTCTCCACCCACACGTTTTGGGTTGCAGTCACTGGGAAATACAGGGAAAGCCCCCCCAGTTCTGTGGTGTGTGTTCTGCTCGGACCAGGTGAATGTATAATTACTAAATTCAGATGTTACAAGGACACAAGAGATGCCTTTAATCTTTTATTGTACATTATAAAATGTTTATTGCTCTGTCTGTATCAGAGGTGTTGACCTCTCCCTCTTGGTGATGGAGGAGTATGTTCTGGCAAAGGATCCACTGAAGACACCTTTGGGGTTGGCCTGTCTTCTGAAACCAGCACAAGGGAAGCCTCTGCTTGTTCACCAGCACATCTGCAAGCAAACTTCCCTGTGCCTTTCTCCCAGACCAGCTCTTTTGGAAAGGCTGGTGCCAGTGGAAGAGGGGAGATGGCTCAAGTCCTTCCTGCCAGCCTGTTGCCTTGCAGGGACTTCCAACCCAGGCTCATCTGAGAGCAGGGTCGTTGTAACGAGATCCAAACCCTACTCAGGCCAACCTGTCTTGGCATTGGATGGAATAAGTAGGATCCTGCCTCATCCCCTAGTGCATATGGAGTGGTCTCGTGGAGTAATTAAATAACTACAGATACCCCATGGCACACTACAAAGAGTAACTCTTGTCCACGTGATGGTCCTGCATCTACCAGCTTCCAGAGCACCAGCAGTCCCAGGGATCCTGTCAGCTTACAAACATCAAGCACTTGATAAGAGAGAGGAGAACCCCAGCCCCTTTCCCTTTCACCCTCACCCCTTTTTTGGGAAGGGCTGTTTCCAGCAGATACCTGCCCTTCCAACCCCACAAAAACAACGCGGGCAGGGTAAGGAGAACCAGCCCTTCCCCACAGGAACCCTACTAAAAGAAGCATTTTAAGAACTTAAGCCCTCAGAAAATGGTCCCTCAGGCCAGAGCCTTCCACAACAAACAGCTCTTGCCCCTGGAGCCCTTGCATAGCAACCGGTATCATCAGGTATTTTGTCTTTTTGTTTGTTTGTTTGTTTTTTTGCTGACTGGCTACATTTTTATGGACCTTTTATCACACTGGTGGTGGACTCAGGCCCAGCTGAAAAATACCATGAAGAAAATGGTTGAAATTCTCCTGGAAGCTAAACAGCAGCTTCTGGTGTCCCCTCGTGTCGGTCTGTGCCTCGGTGTTCCCCGGTTTGCTGAGGTGAAGAGCACCAGTGTGAGACAGGAGAGGCAGCAGCAGTGCAGATGTGCTGCAGCCTGACCGGAGAACCACCAGGGGAGCTTCTCCTGGTGGGAATGGAAACTGGGGGATGCCTTTTTTGTTTTGTTTTGTTTTTTTTTAAAAACCCACCTGGCAGGACGTGTTTACACCACACACATCGATGAGCAAAGCGAGGCGAGAGCGCAAGGCAGCCGAAATTCGGCTCGTTAGCGGCGTTTGGGATGAACTTCCCTCCATCCCTGCTCGGAGAGGGGTGTTGGTGCCTGGTGCCTGAGCTCACGGGAATTCTTTCAGGGTGGAGTGACAGTGAGATCAAATAAAGACACAACAGAACCTCGTACATTCCCAAAGACAGGAAAGTCATCCCAGAAGACGGAGCGTGAGGGTGGAAAGGAGTGTGTGAGACGTTGATCCACTAGTCCGGATCAGCACCGCTGCTCTTCCGTCTTCTTTGGGTGTCAAGGGTTTTCTGAAGGATTCTCCTTCCTGGCCAGATGTTTGGCAGGACACAGGAGAGGAGGTGTCTGCCAGCAGGTGACAATCACTGCGTGTCTTTCCAGGTTGCTCTGACAATATTTCACCTCCCCAGTCATCACGGCTCAGAGGCAGAAAGTGAGAGTGAGGGATGGAGTCCATCGATCGGGTGACAGGCCTGTCATGCTTCGATGATGTTCACTGAGGGCTTGTTTTTTGGAAACTAGGAGAGAAGAGGAAGCAAAGGGAGAAAGGATGGATAGAGAGGAAACCCCCCCACGCCCCCACATCAGAGATCAGTGCACTGTGCTGGTCAGTTTTTGTGCAAATTCTCGTCCCACCCCCTTATGATGATGAAAAAGGGCCTTAGGCTTCTGTGGTTGGTTCATCACTGCTGCTGAGGGAGCATAAATTAGTGGACTATTTAAAATAATAAATAAATGTGAAGTGGTGGGGATGTGCCAGAGAGAATAGAAACACAAGGAAGTTAAATTAATTGAAAGAAGTTGGTATAAATTATAGGCTTGAGCCTGTTTTCAGCTGAGCCTTTACTAAGGCTCTGACAAACCTTTACCAGCCAGTGCTCCTGCTGATTAACTTTCAGCTAATTACAAGAGCAGTGCCCTCTGTGCCACATGCCACCCGAGGGTTGTGGAAGGACCCAAGGAACTCATTTTCCTTCCAGGGGTGTTCAGATAATTCAGAATTGCGGGTTAAATCCTGCTTTGTGCTGGCAGTTCGGGCCGATCCAGAGGCGTGGCTGGCAGGCTCAGAGCAGTTAGCGGTGCGTGGGGGTGGAGGGTGTTCCCTTTCAGCATCCCGGCTGAGGGGGGGGCGTGTTTAACAGAGTTTTTATTGGGTGATTCAGGACTGTGTGCCCCGTCCCCAGCTCTCACCTTGCTGCGCAGGAGCCCCCCGCCCTGGTGCTCCGGGGTGCTGTTCTCCGAGGCGCTCTTGGCTTTCTCCTTGCTGTTGTTCGGCTCGTTGTCTTTGATGATATCGTACTGTCTGCAGAACAGGGCGATCACCCCTGGCAGGAAAAACCATCAGTGATCACACACAAATGAGCTCAGAGATCCCTCCTCTGCCAGCAGCCTTTGTGCCTCCTCGGCAGCATCCACAATTCCTCCCAAGGATCATTTTCTAACGCAGCCAGGCAGCCCTCTGGCTCTTTCCTTCCCCCGTGCCTAATTCCATGCTAAACTAGTTAGACAGGAGGACAGAAGCTTAATTATATTCCAACTTCCCCGTGTATAAATGGGACAAGTGTTTTTAAGCCCTCACGCCAAGAGCCGAGCCCGGCGGTTCAGTGGGATTATTTTTTTTTGCTTGGCAAACACGAGGACTGCTGGAATTTCTGCTTAGTGAAAATGTGGCCTCTGATCTCTGTCCTCCGAGGGGAAGAGGAGCTGGAGACTGGCAGAGGGGAGGCAGGTCCTGTGTGCCAGCAGCAGGACAACCTGTGCAAGCTGCAAGTGGAAATTTCCTCCCACCCAGGCACACGGAGAGGGAAGCAGGGGCAGCCATGGCACGTAAGAAGACTGCAAATGTCTGTCTCCAAAGCTCCTGTGTGATGCTTTCACCAAGTAGCATCTCTGCCTGCACATTCTAGACACGTGGGTTAAGTAGGTCCAGGCAGATGCTGCTTCTCCCTCACTGAAAAATACTCCTTAATAGCAACATGTGTGTAAAACTTCCACCAGATGATGACAAACTGCTCTGTGAGGTGAGCTGTGGTCATGGCAGCTGCCCCCAGGCCTTGCTGGCACACACAGTGATCCCAGTCCTTTCTTTGGGCATGTGGACAAATGGCTGATCCTCGGAGAGTAGGTGTTAACACCTCCAGGGTCACACCTTCTGTGATCTCAGAGGGTAAAACTGAGGCTCAAAGAAGCGAAATTGCCACGAAAAATGCCAGAAACACAAGAGTTTGGGGCTTGGCTCAGTCCAGAGCCCTGGGCACGAACTGCTTCCAGTTCGGATTTGCTCAAACATCAGCACAGAGGGCGGGTTAAGAGCTGGAGGGAGGGTTTTTTTTTACACTGAGACTTTGTAAAGAACCCACTGGATGCAGAGATTCCCCCTCCCACCCCTCTCCTTTTTAAATGTAAGTCATCTGTCTGGAAGGGAAATTGTGGGATTAGCAAATTTTTTGTTCCCAGCTGATCTGAGTTTCGAATTATTCTACGGGGGCAGATGAATCAGTTGTTCAGTCCCTCCATGTAATTATTCATGATTGTTTTTTCTGGCAGGGCATTTAAATTTGGATGTGCACAAGTAAAACTTGGCATAGATGCTGAAAAAATCATGGACTAGAGGTTCTGGAAACCCTTTAATTTAGTTTAGGTTTTTGTGTGGTTATTGTCTTTGGGAATAACTGCTGTCCTGTCTCTGGAGGTGCAAAATAAGGGCAAAATAAATGTTATACGTGTCACCTGAGCCATTCCCCCTGGGCAGTGTGCTCAGGGAGGGATCATTAATGTTTTCCAGGCAGCCAGGGCTCTGAACAGAAAACAAACCTGTGCAAACTTGACTTCCCATTAACTCATGGGTGTAATTTCCAAACAACAGCCACTTCAGACACACTAAACCGACAGAGCAGCAGTTGGAGGGGTTTTCCTCTCCCTATTTACAAGCTTAAAACACAAGTGAGATCTCCCCTAGGTACAATTTCCTGTGAGATCTGTTGACATGTGGTGCCAAGCTCTTGTTGGAAAACTCTTCCATATGCTTCCATTATTTTAATTGGTTTTAAGTAGGTTTTAGTGGGTACATTTATATCGAGTGAGGCTCTTAAATTTCAGTTCTGCGTGAGTGTTGGAGTCATATAATATGCAGATAATTACAGATGCCCTGCATCATCTGAAAGGCTCAAGGCATCCTGTTGGATGTTTGGGTGTGCCCCATCCCTGGAAGTGTTCCAGGCCAGGTTGGACAGGGCTTGGAGCAGCCTGGGCTGGTGGAAGGTGTCCCTGCCCACGGCAGGGGGTGGCACTGGATGAGCTTTAAGGTCCCTTCCAACCCAAACCAGTCCACGATTCCAGGGCTGAGGGCATTATATTCAGGTCATTCTGGAAAAAATGAGATTGCAGGATTAGCCATTGGGAATTGGCTCCATCAAGTCCATTATCTGCTCCTGGTGGATCAGACCAGACCCACTGATTCACCTGCTTTTGGCACTGCCCGACCTTACAGCTGAGTACTCCACACTCCTTGTGGGAGGAAGGGTCTCTTTTCAGGCCTTTCCATGATTACACGTGCAAACCAAGCCAACCAGCCATCCCTAGGGATATTCCATGCTTTTGAGGGAGAGGTTGAACTGACCTGCCCACATAAACAACACCACAACAATGATGAGAATTTCCCCCGCTCGCAGCTGTTGGTTTTTCTTCGCCATCTCCTTCATCGTCACCTCATCTGCACAAAGGGGGAAAGAGAGACATGAAACCAAACACCCTGACCCAAATCTGGGGTGTGGCAGGGTCCACAGGAGTCCACAGACTGCTTGGGAATTTCCCCCTGGCATTCTTCACATGTAGGGAGCTGGACACACAGCTCCCAGTGTGGAAATCTTGCTTTGCCTGTTAAACCTCATCTGAATCGGGAGAAAGGAGCAGCATCTTCGTGTCACCTTTGCACCCCTCAGCCTTGTCTGCTGGGTATCCTGAAGTGTCCTGCTCGTCCCCTGGGGACTGTGAGAGGCCACTCAGCCCCCTGTGTGTGTTTAATCCCAGCCATTCTCCCTGCACAGGATCCCGTTTCCTCTCTGCAGAGCCCTGCGCTGCCTGGGCGTCCCAGGGGCCACATAGGAACTCACCCACACTTGCCTTTATTTTTAGAGGCTAGTTTCTCAGCTTCCCTGGGGGTCTTGAAGAGGACTGGCTCACTGGCAGGGCTCTGGCCTTGGATGCTGATGGACTGGACATGCACAATGTACTCAGTGTCCTCCTCTAGGTCCCAGAGGGCACAGGAGCGGGTGGTGGTGTTCACCTCCTGGATGAAGCGCAGCATCCGCACGTCCTTCTTCTGGAAGCCGAGAGAGGAGAGCACAGAGTGGTGGGGAGGCCTCCTGCCTGCCCTGCTGTCACCTAAGGCCACCTGCCTCCTGCCCTGCCCGCCACGGACGTGGGGAGCCATCGGGCCCTTCCCCTCTCTGCAGCCACCAACACACAAAGCGCCGCTGCAAAGAGGACGGGGAGCCAAATCCCCTCGGACCACGAGGGACAGGACGAGAAGGAATGGGCCCAAACTGCAGCAGGAGGATTTGGGGGCTGAGGGGGAACCTGGGGGGAAGATAAACATGACTGCAGCTGGGTAACTGTAGGCACTGTACCTGCTGGGAAATGGCAAATCCAATGACAACTTCGTCTTCCAGAACATCCCAAGTCACAACGGCCGAGTTGGCTTTCAGGTGTTTGACTGTGACATTTACTGGAGCCGATGGGCTGTCTGCAAGGAGGGAGAGCAGAGCCTTTACAGGGAGCTAGAGCAAGGAAGGGAGTGGGAAAAGACCTTCCTCAGGGTCCTTCCTGGGTTTGTTTCTGGATATGGGACCTGGAAATTGCAGGTACTCCGGGTCTCAATTCCCAGTGAGGTTGAGTGTCATTAGACAGGGGTTCAAACTGAAGAGGGGAAATTTAGCTTAGATATTGGGAAGGAATTCCTCCCTGGGAGGGTGGGGAGGCCCTGGCACAGGTTGCCCACACAAGTGGCTGCCCCATCCCTGCAAGTGTTCCAGGCCAGGTTGGACGGGGCTTGGAGCAGCCTGGACTAGTGGAAGATGTCCCTGCTCATGGCAGGGGGTGGCACTGGATGAGCTTTAAGGTCCCTTCCAACCCAAACCAGTCCATTGATTCTATGCATGAAATAAACTGACTCTTGGGAAGAGTTTCTTTACCAAGCCCTGAGCAGCTCATTCATCTCCTCCTTCCCAGCCACGCTCCACGTTCTCTCTGTTGTTCCCTACTACGGTCTGACAGTGACAGCTGGGAGGAGATGCAAAATCTGCCTGGGAAGTATGCAAAGGGAATGCTTTGATGAGCACTCTGGAGGTTTGGAACGCAGGAGTAGTAACTGGGAGTGTTTCTCTTGCTTTTCCCTGTAAGTTTGGCAGAAAACCTTTCATACACTTTCTGTGGCTGATGTCGGAGGACATGCAGCAACCACCCACCCACAGCTGGCAGGACACACCAGGGATATTGCACTGGGAGAGGAGAGCAACACCCTGAGGCTCTGTGTTTATTCCCAGTTCCAGTAGAATGGCTCTGTGGAGCTGCCAGCCCTGCCAAGGAGAGCTGGACTCCTGCACACCCTCCCTAGGAGCCTCTTCCCAAGGGAGCTGCACAGTCCAAAGCCCTTCTTGGCATCTCAGGCAAAGGTTTTATCTCATAAACTTGGCACAGCTCTTCCAGCTGGACTCTGTTCCCTCTCCTCCGGTCACATTTAATTCACAATCTCCAGCTTGTGCCCTGAACCCAAAGCAGTAAATGCTCTAAATAACCCCAGGAGGGTGAGGAAGAGCAATGTTTTTTCTGACTTTTGCAAGAAAATAACACTTTTGTTGCATTGGAATCACTTCACAGCCCCTTTGGGGCCGGGGCTGAGGTCACCAGTATAAGAGGGGTGCACGTGTGCCCGTCTCCAGTAACACTTGTTGGATTTATAGTCAGTCCCAGCTGCCTGGATGTGGCTGAAAATATGCAAGCTGTAGTGTCAGTGTCTGCAAACAACTGACATCACTCCTGGTGAATGTTCCCCCGGGAACAGAGAAGTAATGGGAGCACAGAATTCCCCAGCTGAAGGTCAGTGCTGTCCTGCAGTGCCTTCCACACCCGCCAGGGAGTCCCTGAGGAATAGGATGTCTGGACAAGAATCACACTCAGAGAGTCTCTCAGTGAGCAAAAAGGTTGCTGAATGGCTAAACTTGGGACTTTAGGAGGAGCAGCAAGTGATTGTGGTCTCCAGGATTTCGCAGGGGATGTGTCACTCCTCTCTGAAGGAGATGGTGGAGTTGGTGTTGACCCAGAGCATTCCCATCTCCCAGCCCTGGCCCTCATGGAACGAGGCAGTGTTCCCCAGCCAGCTCTTGGAGGAGGAAGGAAACACTCATCATCCTCACCTTCCCCTGCAGCAGCAGGGCCAAGGACAAGCTGAGGAGGGAGATGGATCATCCTCCCCATCCCGAACACCAACCCCTTCCAGCCCCGGCTCCCTGCTGTGGCACAGGGAAGGGACGACGTGGGTCTGCATCTCTCACCTTCCCCCGTGCCTGAACCAACCAGAGTCGGGTCTAATTTTAGGAAGGGGCAGTCAGCAGACAGGAATGTGCACAGGGAAGGTCTGTGAGTCATGCCTGATGAATTTGCTGGAACATACAGAGAGGACATGACGGAGTTGAGGGACGGGAGACAAAACAGTCTCCAGCTGCAGCCGGGCATTTCTGCACCGTTAAATCCTGGCGTGGTTGTCTTCCCTGCGTGTTTTTAGGAGCTAAATTTTAGGGTTTTTTTCAGGTGCTACCACTCAGCTTAAGTTGAGGAGGCCTTGGAAAAGATTAATTAACCTCACAGGAACAGGGAGCAGAGATCAGGGAAAAAGCTGGGAAAAGGGAACACGCAGCACTCTGCGTTTGGTATCCGAGTCCCCTTTGAAATTTGTGACCTTGAGGGAGACACAGCATAAAAAGTGTCCAAGTTTCCTGATGACATAAAATGTGGGGGAGCTGGGAAGACCTTAAAGAGCTGGGGAAGAGCAAAGAACCCTCTGGGAAGTGGTGGGAGAGGGTGGAGGCAGGAGGGAACACTTGGCAAAGCTGCAACCCAGAGCTCAAAGCCTGCAAAGCCGGAATCTGAATGGAGGTGGGGGAGAAATCATCTGATGTGGGTGGTCAAGAACATTCTAGAACCTCCCAACCCTTGAAGTAATACCTGAGAGAGAGGCAGACTAGTTGGAGTCAGCAGCTCTAAAATCTGGGAATCTAGGACAGGGGATCAGAGCATGCCTTCCCTTGCACTACCACAGATTAGGAGTAGCTACACATAAATCAGTGGTGTCAAACCAGCATAAAAAGCACTAAGAAAAGAGAATTAAACAGTGTTTGACAGAAATACGAACCCAGGAGAAATGAGCTTCCTGCTCCCAGAGCTGAGTGAATAATTTGGAAGCAACATTTTCATCCATGAGGATGCTTTTCTCGCCGCTCCCGGGAGATGCACAATGAGATCATGACTTCCTAAAATCTAAACACTGTTCCAAGATGTCCCACATGACTTTTGGCTCCCTGGGCCCGTTGCAGCTCTCTGTAGTGCCAGCCTGGCTGAGATCAGGTGGAGAAGGTGTAATTCCTGCTTCCCAGCTGGCTGCAGGGCCTTGAGGTGCCAAATCCAAACCTTTGCTTCCTCCTAGAGTCATGTGCAGCTCCTGGAAACTTCTGTGCCTGTGGCAGCCAGGGAAGGTGCTGGTGTCCAGGGAGTGGGCACAGAAGGTGGGATGGCTGCAGGGATAGCAGGGAATATGTTGTGGATCAAGCCTTTCTCTGCCTGTTTACTCCAGGATCTCCGAGGGCAGCACATTCCCTGTCTGGTCCTTAAGGGACCCTTGCGGTGCAATATTCCTGGTTTAGCAGTTTAGCTTCATCCCAGCGCAGGAGCTGTGATGCTGCTGGAACAAATCCCACACTGCAAACTGGCAGAGGATCTGTTTGGCCAAATTTGGATGGAAAGATACTCCCCTTCTCATATCAGCAGAAACTCTCCCCTCCCCTCCCCCTGCAAGGGGAAGCCTTGATGTTATAAGATGAAATCAAGGCCCTTAAACATGAGCAGCAGGTTCAAAGCTGGGGATTCTAAAGTCATGTCTCGTTTCCTTCCCACAGAATCTGCAATCTTAGATCCCCCAGGGCTGGGTATCCCAGCTCTGGCTCCCCCTTCACCTGGAGCCCTTTTGGCAGGTGCAGGTCAGCACCACCGCTTCACAGCAAGAAGACATGAGCCCCTGGAGATTATCCCAAATCCCCTCTGGATCCTGAGAACCTCTTCCAGCCTCCCATTAAATGTTTTCCTTGTTATTAGTGGACTTTTGTTTGAGAGAGAAACCCTCCCCACGCACACTTGAGAGCCCTGGGTTGGCTCCTCCCTGGCTGCATTATGGGCACAGTGGGTGCTGTGGGGGAAGAGGAGGAGGAGAACAACCACTGCTCTGTGTGCTGGCTCCACCACTGGAGCTGGAAATGGGATGGGAGGGGTGGGAGAAAGAGCAGGGAGAAGGTTTGTCTCCATCCCACTGCTGCTGTCACCTGGGAAGGGGGGGATGTTGATCAGGGGGTGGTGGAGTGAGAAAAGGGGGTGTCCAAACCTCGGGATGTCTTGCCTGGCACCTGTAGGATCAGGGAGGTTCCTGGGCCACAAAGGCATCACTGAAGGAAAGGAGGAATCTGTGGAAATATCACACCCTTGGAGGTCACCTCAGGCTGGCCAAGTCCTGTGGCTGAGCTATAGGTTTGGAATTAAAGTGTATTCCTGGATTTATCTCCCCAGCCGAGGGGCCCAGCCTGGCCCCAAAACCTCCCTCTGAATTCAACTGTCCTGGAAACTCCAGCCACTTGGAGCTGCCTGGAATTTCTTCCTGTGTGGCTGAAGCTGTGCTGTACTCCCAGCATTTTCCAGTTCCATTAGCTCCTCTCCCAGACATCTCCTTTCCTGCTGGGAAGGGCTCAGAGCCTCAGAGCCCCAGGGACATGGTCCAGAGAGCCGAGTGCCCGCTGAGGCTCTGAGGCAGCTCCTTCCATGCCATCCACCTGCCAGCTGCCCTTTCCTGCAGGAAGCAGTGACTGCCAGCCTTAAATCCCAGCAGCTCTTTATCCCTGCACCCTGCAGATGCAGGAGATGGAGGGACACGACCTGCAAGGGGAGGGAGCATCCGTGAGATCCGTGTGATGTTCTCAGTGTGGATCCACACAGACCTGCTTTTGCTGCCTCTCTGAGCCCCTCTGAGCTCTCCCAGCATGGATCCCATCAGTGGATATAATTGCTTGCCAGCTTTGTGGGGTGTGTAGGAAGGGCTGGCAACGTTGCTCAGCATTCCCAAAGGTTTTAATGAGGGGGAGCCCCAGGGGAGTGCGAGGGAGCAGGACCCATGGGGAGCGGGGCTGTTTGCTGAGCTCTGGCAATTTCAAAGAGCAGAAAGACCAACCGGTGGTTCTCCGGGCTGGGAAAGAGGCAATTATTTCCCGCTGACCGCCCACTTCCCTGCAAAAACAGGATATTAATAGGCCAACCCCCTCCCGCCCACCCCTCGGCTCTGCCGCCGATTCCCAGCGAGCAGGTGCCCAAACGTGAGGGTGGAAATGCTGTCAGGGAGGAGGGAGCGTGGAGATGCTCACTGTGTCCAGCCTGCCCGCTGGGAATCCCTCAGGGCAGAAGGAAGGGGGTGTTTGTGCTTTGGGGAGTCCCACCCTGCCAAGCCTTGGGGTCCCCGAGTCCCAAAGCCGGGCGGGACCCGCTCGGGTCTCTGCAATGCCACGGTGTGGATTTCAGTGCTGCAAACCCACAGCAGAGTCACTGCCATCGTGGCATGGCTTACCCAGGACCTGAATGAACAGGCTTTTCTAGCTCCTCTCAGCCCACCCCACTGTAATATCAGAGAAATCGCAGGCAGAGGGGCTGAGAAAGCCTGGGATTTTCCCGGGCAGCGCTGGATGCCGATGCCAGACCTCTCCCAGGAGCCTGTTGGCTGCTCCCAACCCAGCTCTGCTCTTGTATCCCACTTTTTACTGCACACATAAAGACTTGCAGCTTCATTGCTCAATACATTTCTGCTTTTAACTGAATTATACTCGATTCAGGCCTTAATTCGGCCTCTGGGCACTTTATAAACCAGGAGGGGTTTATTTAGCAATAAATTTCCGAAGGACGAGGCCATGTCCAGTACCAGCACACGGATGGTGCTCCGTGGAGGACCCTGTGCATGGTTAATGCCTGCAAGCACGTCTCTCTGGGCAGAATCTCCCTTTTCCATAGGTATATTCCCAGCAGGAGACAGCGTTTGGAGGAGGAAGGCACAGCCTTGGCCGCTTCGCGCCGCAGCATCCCTGCCGCGAGGCTGACACGGAGGTCAGAAACCTCCCCACTCCAATTAAACCTCTCCTGCACGGAATGCAGAAATCAATAAAGTGCTTACGCCTGCCCTGAGCTGGCCAGGAATCTCTGTGGCCTCCGGGATGGAGGGAAGGGGCTGGAATGGGTTGGGTTGTTGTTCCCGGGGAGCTCTCAGAGCGATCCTTGCTCTCACTCCCGTGTGTGCTGAGCTGGTGGCTCGGTCTGATCCTGCCACACCACGAGTGGGCTCAGCTGCCCGGGCTCAGGGGGGGGAGGGTGAGCACATCCAGGCAGGCTCAGGGCAGGAATCAGCCCCTGGAGTTGGGTTGTCCCCTTTGCTTTGCTCTCCTTCCCCCCTGAGGCTGGGGGGCTGTTTGGGGAGGGGGTGAGGACGGAGACTCACCTCAGCAGGGGCTGTTTTGCAGCGTGGTTTGGGTTGTGAGGACACACTTTAGAGCTGAGCAGTGACCAGAATCCAGCCAGGTGGGTTTGGCCCCTTTTTTGGGCAGCGGAGGTGGGGGGGGCTGTTAAGAGGCTTCTCAAATTGGAGGCTAGTCCAGGTCTGGAGAGCTGAACTGGGCCTGGAGCTGTGCTGGCAGGGGAGGTTTTACCTCTGCCTGGGCAATGTGTCACCTCTGCCCTCCATCTCACAAAAACAAGCGCGACTTGAGCTGCTCTCTGGGCCAGCACCTTGCAGGGATGCTCTGTGCCCTAAAAAGTTGCAGGGGCCGTGGCCTATTTTGGGGTCTTCCATCATCTCCCTGCCACTCTTACAGCCCTCAGCAGTGCCCTGAGCCCAGCCCAGCTCACTCCCCTCTTCATTAGCTCAGCCTAACGAGGAGGGAGCTGCTGGCAGAGCAACGCTGTGGCAAAATTAAATCCTGTCTCTGACTTGCCAACCATCCCGAGTGTTTCCTCAGGAACCCTCTGGAGCAGCAGGAACGACTCGGAGGTGTCACCCACACAGGTGGGATGCTGAGGGCTGTCAGAGAGTGTTGGTGTGGAGGTTATTTCTCAGCTACCTTTTCCTCCTGGTCCTGCTTCCGATTCTTGTTCACCTTGGCATCACCTTGCCAAAAAAATGGTGCTGTCTGGCCAAACCCCTGTTCAGAGCAGGGCCTGTGCTCCGTGTTGCTCACTCACTCGCCCTTGCCGTGGCTTTGCCAGGGGGAAATTTGCACCAGTTCCCTCCTGGGAACAGCAGCTCGAACCTTTCACAGTGGGAATTACTTTAAACCCACTTGCACAAGCTCTGGGTCCAAAGGGAAAGGACCCCCAAGCCTCCATCCCTGCCTGGGAATGATTTCCTCTCTGTGGGCTTTTCCAGTGACTCTTGGCTTGGGTGCCTTGGTGGCCTCATGGCCACACCATGGGGACACAGAGCTGGTGGTGGTGCTGCCACTACCTCCGTGTGACCTTGGGAAAACCACTCCAGACCCTCATTCCTCTGTTCCTTCTCTGAAAAACAGGGACAGGACAAGTTTGCTGCCTTGCCGGGGCGTGGGCAGAGCTCACCACCACCCTTGGCAGAGGAGGCGCTCAGAGAGAGGAGGCAGCAGGGGTGGGTGGCCCCACACCAAGGTCACCCAGGTCCATCAGAGCCCATATCTGAGCCTCCTGCCTCCCCAGCACACACTGTGCCTGTGAGACAGGGCAGCTCTCCGTGCCCACGGAGCTGCCCAGCTCATAACGCAGCACGGACACTTCAGGGCACGGGTAGGAGCAGGGAGTGGTTATGGGCAGGGGCACAACTCCATGTTTACTCCCAGTTTGCCGACCGAGGTGATTCAAGGATAAGGAAGAGCAGGGAAGTGGCCTAGTTTGCAGAAAATCGGGAGGGCTGTCACAATTGCAGACGCCTCCATTGTGCCGCGGTGTTTTCCTCCTCGCTCCCTCCTCTTGGGAATGTTTTCATTAATCTCCCCGGATCTGTCAGTTGTGAAACGGCAACTTCAGAGGCCAAGGATGGATGTCAGAGCTGAAGGAATTCGGGGGGGGGGGGCTGCTTCAGCCCCGAGGAGGCTGAATGTAACTCCAGCAACTGCCGGGGCTGACTTGGGCAAAGGAATTTCCACTCCCTGGAGCTCCTGCATCCCTAATAGTCACCCCCAGCCTCCTGGAATGCAAGGTATCCTGGCAATCAGCGGTTTGCAAATCAAAGCAGCTGTTCCACCAACATCTTGCAGCCAGGGAAGGAGACAGCCCAGCCCTCGACTGCCTGCACAGGGCCGGGGAGGGCGGCTGGGCTGGGGTGGGCTGGGGAGCAGCACCAGCACTGCCCAGTTCACACCCACACATGGGGTGCTGGGGTCAAGGCTCAGCACGGCCAATGCAGGGAGGAGTGAACCTGAGCACGTCCTGATCGCTCCAAAATCAGGTCCAGCTCATGGGGCCCTTTGCCTTCTCCAAAGATCCCCCACTGCTCAGCTCAGCTCAGCTCGGAGGGGCCTGGTTTCCAGTGGCTGGGACGTGCTGTGTCCCTGGAGAGGTGGTTCCTCTGGGGCCGTGGTGCTTCCCCAGCTCACAGGGCTCCCAACTGGGCCCCGGACAGCCGGGGGTGAGCCGGGCAGGGGGATTGCCGAGGGTGATGTACCACGGCATCGGCAGAGCAGGTCTGACTTTGCCCCTTCTGCTCCAGTTCATCCCAGTGACACGAACCGGTGCCGCTGCTCAGGTGCCCGAGAGCTTTCGCTTCTCCATGCCCAGCGCTGCGCGAAGGGCTCGTCTCGCTCTCCCTGTTCCCACAGCACATCCTCACGAGCCGCCTTTCCCGGGGATGCCCGGCTGGAGCGCCCACGCCGGGACCCCGCGGGGGCGACAGCCCGGCGCTCCCCGAGCCCGGTGCCGCGGGGGAAACCGCGTCCGAAACCGCCGCCTCTTCCGCACCCAAATCCCCGCCAAGTCCCGGCGCCCCCAAAACTCCGTCCCCGAAGGGGGTGTGTGTGTGTATGTGTGTGTGTGTGTGTGTGTGTGGTGTCTCCCCGCACCGAACCCCCCTCCCCGCACTCCCGGCAGCCGCTCCCGGGGGCCCGGCCGCCCGTACCTGCCTCCACCGGGCGCAGTCCGGCGTAGCTGAAGCAGAGCAGGAGCGCGGCGCCGGTGCAGCCGAGGAAGGGCTCCATCCCCCGCGGCCGCTCGGGGCCGGGCCGAGCCGCTCCGGGCCGGGCCGGGCCGGGCCCCGCCGGCGGCGCGTCCTGCGGGCGCGGCGGAGCCGTTCAGCACCGCGGAGAGCGCCGGGGCCGGTACCGCCGGGGCCGCCGGTGCCGCCCGGTGCGGCGGGGCTCGGCGGCGCTCGGCAGCGCCCGGCTCGGCTCGGTTCGGCACGGCACGGCACGGAACGGCTGGGCTCGACCGGGAGGCGGCCCCGCCGAGCCCCGGCTCCGCCCGCTGCAGCGCCGGGCAGCCCCGCTCCGGTCCCTCCCCCGGCCCCGGGGGCGGTGGGACGGGGGCGGCTCGGGCCCCCCTCGCCCGGCACGGCCCCGCTCTCTGCCTCAGTTTCCCCAGCCCACCGGGTCCCGGCACAGCCCTGCCGGGGGCTGCTCGGGACACCGCGGGGACGAGACGAGGTCCCACTCCCACCCGAGACCACCAGCGGGGACGTGCCACTGCCGGGGTGTCACTGAGCCCCTGCGAGTCACCAGGCTCTGAATTCCGTGATAAGAGAATGAGATGAGCCTCTGGAATTGGCCTCCAGGGTAATTAACCGGCACCCTCTGATTAGTGGTCGCTAATTGATGGGAATAGAAGCCTTGATCCCAACTGCCAAATCATGTGATACCGGCTGGGGGGACCCTGGGTGAAGAGGGGGAGGGAATCAGGTGTGAGGGGCTTGGTGTCGGCAGCCTATGCCATCACCTCCTGCCCACCCTCCTGCAGCGGTGCTGGGGACCCTCAGGCCGTGCACAGACACTGTCGTGCTTGGGGGTCACAGCGAGACACCCCCAAGCTGAGGGGAGATCCTGCAGAGCTCCGAGTGTCTCCCTGTCAACCAAAGCTCCTTCCCAGAGAAGAGACCCATTGCCCAAGAGATACTCAAAAGACCTCCACCAGAGCCAGGAGACAGCCCTGTCCTGCCAAACCCACGCCATTCCACCCTTCTTCCCTCGGCCTGGATGCTGATAATTCCTGGCACAGTGTCTGTGTCCGTGCTCCCCATCGCGGTGCCGGGGCTGCAGCGGCTGCATCCCAGGGAAGCGCCTGTGGTGCCTCCCTTTCATCTCCTGCCTGGCAGCAGATTAAAATTTCATCACTTCAGCACTGGAGAAGGTGCATGGGAGGAGCAGGAGCCCCGGGCTGGCAGGGGGGGGCTCAGCCCCTCACGGAGCTGCCCACGCTGAGCTCGGTGCCCACCCCAAATCCAGGCACACGTGGCTGGGCTGGGTGAGCTCGGCCGATGGAGCAGGATTTGGGCACGGCCATGCAGGGGTGGCTGCAGGCCGGGCTGCTGCTTCCCTTGGGCTTTCCCTCACAGGAGACACTGCCAGGACCTGGGCTCCTGCTGGTGCTTCCTCCACGGACTGAGCACCAGTTCTGAAGCAGGTGCAGCCAAACAGGCCCCAGAAATGCAAAGCCGAGGTCTCAGCAGGATGTGCCTCCACACCAACAGCACTGAGTCTCTGCACGGGGATCTCCAAATCCCCCAGCAGCAGCGAGATGGAGGGATTGTCACACAAATCCAGTAAATCCCAGCCTGGCTGGACCCCGTCCTATGCCAACAGTGAGGGGCCCAACACGTGGGATGGCCGGTGTTTTGCCCCCATTGCTCCTGGGAGATGTGGGAGGACTGGTCCCTGTCATCCCACTGCCTCCCAGGCTCCCACAGGAGGGTTTTTGATGTGTCCTGGTATTTTTCCAGAGGCTGAACACAGATAGCACCACAATTCCTTGTTTTTCCCCTTTCCCCTTTTCCAAATAAAGGGGGACACGTTGCTCTTTTCCAGCCCCATGACGTCTGCCATCCTCAGCAGGTGCCCTGGGACCTCACCATCGCACTGAGGTCCCCTCCAGGGCTCAGGTCTGGGCTGCCTCTGGATCCATGGGACAGCCCACGCTGTGCTGGCCCTTTCCCCATCCCTTCCCCTTTCCCACCACTGGACAAGGCTTTTCAGGGTGTTCTGGCCCCCCTGGTCCCCTCTGGGCTCTGTGCAGTGCGGAGCCTCCTCCACCTCCCCAGCCCATCACTATTCAAGTCACACGAGCCCATCACGCATCCCCGTCTGCCAATTAAGTCTCAGCTCTAATTACGCACTCAGGCTCCGCAGACGCTCCTCTCTTCCCTCTCCCAACACCAGACGGACACCTGGGAGGCCGCCAGCTGTCCCCTCCTCACACCCAGCCCCTCCTGTCCCACCCCACCCTCAGCACGCTGGGCTGGGCTCTGGCAGGAGCTGAGCACAGAGACACGGCCCTGTGACACCAGAAACTGCCCCTAAGTGGGTGCTGTGGGGCAGGGCCATTGCGAGGGGCCTCCTGGGCAGCCCAGGAGGGAGCTGGATGTGTGCAGAGATGCCCTGGATGCCCCCCAAGAGGGACAGTCCCAGTCCTGGGGTCCCCAGAGGACGATGTGGGGACAGAGTGATGTTGGCAGATCTGGGGGACCCTGCTCTTCTGCTCCCCAGAAGCCCCTGTGCCCCAGGAGCAGCTCAGTGGCCCCCAGGCATCACCTGCACCTCCCTGTGACACCCCAAGCTCTCAGGGTGAAGATTCCTTGCACCCCATCACAGAGCCCACCCATAGAACATCACCTGTGTGGGCACCCACTGGGAGCTGCTCCAGGGTCTTGGTGTCCCCCCCCCATTGCCTGGGGGCTCCTCTCTGGATGTGGACACCATGAGGGGACTCTGCATGTTGGGGGGACACTGCTCTGGGGGGACTCTGCATGCTGGGGGGCCGTGGCACCACACCTAGAAGGCAGCAGGGCCATGGGGAGGGCTGGGGGAGAAAGGCACAGGGTGCTGGGTGGGGGGCCCTGCATGGGGGGGATGCTGGGCAGGGGGAGGTGTACAGGATGCTGAGGGGTGCAGGGAGTGCAGGGGGTGCTGAGTGCCTTTCTGGCAGAGTGCTGAGGGTGATGTGAGGTGCGGGGGGTACTGAGCAGTGTGCGGGGGGTGGGTACAGGGCATGTGGAATGCCAAGCTGGCACGGGGCAGGGGCTGCGGGGTCTGCAGGGGACGTGGGAAACACGGGGTGCCGAGGGCACAGGGGGTGCAGGGTGCGCAGAGGGTGCGGGGGGTGCGGTGTGCGGTGGGTTCAGGGCGTGTAGGGTGCGCAGGGTGCGCAGGGGGTACGGTGGGTACGCGAGGTGCGGGTCGCCGTCCCCGCAGCCCCGGCGCTGCCGAAAGCCGCTGCTGCCACCTGCCGTCATCGAGGCGGCTCCGGCCCCGCGCAGCGCCGGGCGAGGGGGTGGCACGGCCGGGACCCCCCCAACATCCCACCCGTACCCCCGCGAGGGGACCCGCACCCCCACTCCCCGCGGGGTCCTGCCCCAAGGAGGGGGGGAAATGGACACGAGGGGACTGGGGGACCCCAGCTTGGAGTCCCCTGACTCGGAACCCCCCGGCTCGGACCCCCCCCAAGCCCAGGCCCCCCGAACCCTCTGCCCCGGCTGCCGCTGCCCCCCTCCGCCCCCCCCGCGTCCCCGAGGATCCTCGGTCACCCCGTGAGATGGGGCGAGAGGCCACGAGAGGGAGCCCCGGGCTCGTGCGTGGCCGTGGCACTGGTGGCAGTGGTGGCATTGGTGACACTGAGAGCACTGGTAGCAGCGGTGACAGTGGTGGTACTGCCGATAGGGGTGGCGCTGGTGGCACTTGTGGCAGTGGTGATGGCGTTTTCCCCCTCTGTTCCTTGAGGAGGGCAGGGGGACAAGGCTGGGTCCAGGCCCCTCTGGGTGCCCTCCCCCTTGCCCCAGTGACAGACCCCCCATTCTCACCCATTCCTGCATCAGCAAGGCTGTGATTTCCCTGGGACAGTAGCATCACCTCTACTTCCCTCTCTGCCCATGCTGGGGCACGGCAGGGATGAGCCACAGCCTCCAGCCAGCCCTGGGCATGGCCTGTCCCCCTGGCAGGATCCAGCTGGGGTCCCAAACTGCTGGGCAGGATGAACTGGGGCACAGCCTGGCCATGGGCAGTCCCCAGCAGGGCCTGGGGAGCACCGTGACCCCCCCAGGCAGGATGAACTGGGACAGAGCCCTGCCCTGGGCTGTCCCTGGCTCGGGCAGGTGACACAAACTCCGTGACCCTCTGGGCACTGTGACAAACTGCCCACATGGCAGGAAAACCCTCTGAGGTCTTGCTCTTCCTCAGCCGCTGCCAGGGGAGGTGGCACAGAAAACTGGGCACCACGATGCCCCCAGCACCCCAACACCACAGGAGCTGGGGACACCCCTGTGCCCAAACTGCCCCGAAACACACCCGGCTCTGTGTGCCTGGCTGTCCAGGTGCCAACGCCCCACGGGGACAAGGACACTGTCCCCAGGAGCCCCGACCTTGGCAAGGTGAGCTGTACGTGCTGCAGGGCAGCACCCCGGGCACGGCACGTGGGGACGAGGGGAGTTGGGGCCGTGGGGATGTGGGATGGAGCCACCCCGTTATATGAATGTTACGAAACCTCCCCGCACCCCCACCGTGCTCAGGCAAGATTTAGTGAGAGAGTGGCTCCTGATCCAGATGAGATCGGGCATCACAAAGGGCTTTGTATTCCAGGAAGCCTATTAGAGGTTTAAATTATACAAATGGGCTTTTTACCAAAGATCCTCATTATCTGGTCATTTGCTTTTAATCCTCGGCTCTTCCCACAGCCCCTACCCCATGCCCTGCTCCTCTTACCTTCCCTGTGTCCTGCCTGGGGCCAGGCACAGTGTGGGCACAGGGACAAGTTCTGGGGTCAGTGTGGGCCCCCAGGGAGGGGTCTGTGGGGTATCAGGGACACCCTGGTTGGGTTCACTGGTACAACGAGGGACTGAGCCCCTCTGGCTTTGCCCTCTCCCCTCCCAGTTCATCCCAGTACCCCGGCAGGCTGCAGGGATGGTGCCTGTTTGTTTAGAATCAAACCTCCTTAGGGCACATTCACAGGACACATCTGGGCTCCTCCTGTGCCACCCTTTGGCTCTGTGGGATCCTGGGGGCACTTGGGGCTGGTGAGGCGGATGCTGGACCCCAAATCACCAAGCCCTGGGCACCCTGGGCACCATCGACCCCCATTGGGGTCCTCATCCAGGGCCATGACAAGGCCAGAACAGGCTGCCCTGCCCGCAGGGACACCGTGATGTCCCTCCCGAGGTGTCGCCTGCAGCCCCATCCCAACCTGCTCTGCTGCAGTGAAGCCTCAGGGGCTTCACGGCTGCTATGACAACGCAGGAAATTCCCACAGAAATCCCTGCGAGGAGGAGCAGGAGAAGGGGAAGGAGGAGGAGAAGAAGGAGAAGGAGGAAGAGGGAAGAGAAGGGGGAATCTCCCAGCCAGGCATCGCCAGCACCCCATGTCTCCCCCTGCCAGCTTTGGGAAGGTGTCCCCACCGTGCTCGTGGCCATTTCAGCCTCCTCCTGGCAGCATCACAGGGCTGGGGCCAGCAGGGCCAGCAGGGCCAGCCCTGCTCCCTGCCCTGGCACCCCCAGGAGATGGTCCTGCTTCCCAAGGCATGGCTGATTCCTGGCAGCACGAGCTCCAGTACCCAGTCTCACGGCAAGGGAGGGGTCTGTGTGCCATAAAACCACAAGGTTTTGGGGTGGAGGGTGTGGGAGCCAGGGAGGATGGGCTGGGGGCGGTTTGCCCCCAGTCCCAGGGACCCTGCAGTCCCTCAGTGTTTGATGTCCCTGCCTGCGCCCCCCGCACCCGCATTATCCTCCCTCTCCCTCCCACAATCCGTTCCAGCACGGGGATTAGGTGGGTTTAGGGTCGGGTTTGAGTCGGAAATGGGACGCTTTCAAATCAGCCTGCGTCAGTTGGGCCTCTGTCACTCATGCCCAGGGGGATTAAAATAGATATGAAGATTATCAGAGGGGAGACGACACCCCCACCTTGGGGGCCCCACTCTTCCCCTGCCCTCAGCACCGTGGGTGTGGGGTGCCCAGCTCCAACCCCATGGGGTGTCTGCCCAAGGGCACAAATTTCTCCCTTTCTCTCACCTTTCTGCTCATCCCAAGGCCCCATATCCCATCCCACACCTCACCAAACATCTTTCTTGCATAGGACAGGGAGAGGCACCACTGCAGCAGCTTCCCATTCCCATTTCCCTCATTTCCAGCCCAATGCCAGTCCCAAAACATGCCTTGGGCTTAATGCTGGTCCTGCACGAGACCCTGGACCCCATGGAGGGTTCCCAGCCTTGGACACTTCCAGGGATGGGGCAGCCACAGCTTCTCAGTGCCCCAGCAGATTTTGGTGTGAATTAGCCCCATCCTGAGTCTTTCCCCACGGCTCCCCACCCTGGAACAGCCGCCACAGCCCCTTCCCTGGCCCAGCGGTGGGGCCGGGGCTTTAATCACTTTATGAGTGTTTGTTTGTGTAATTCAAAGGAGAGTGCCTCTTCCTCCCATCTGCCCCTGCCATCTGCTCCCCACGGCATTGTCGGGTGATCCCAGGCTTTGAAAATGGAGGGAGCTGGTGAAGGGACACAGGAAAACCTGCTGGGAATGGCACATCCTTATAGCGAGCATCTGTCTCCACTGGAGCCTTTTCCTGGTGCTCGGAGCGGCTGCCGAAAGCCTCTTTGCTTCAGCCTCTGGAATGACTGGGGGGGATTTCATACCCTCATCCGAGTCCTGGGGACACTCAACGCAAAATGTCCCTTTCTAACCCCCTTTCTAGCCTGGCTTGGCACCTTCTTGGGCCAGCAGTGTCCCAGTGCTCCCAGTATTCCCATTGCACCAAGACTTGCCAGTCCACCCAGTGCTCCCAGCGTTCCCAGTGCCTGAAGACCTCACAGTCCACCCAGCGCTCTCAGTTCCTCCCCAGTGTTCCCATTGCCCCAGGACCTCCCGGCACTCCCATTCCCTGTATTCCCAAAGCCCCCCCAGCCCTTGCCAGTGCAACAGGGGTCCCCCATTTCACCCCAGACCCGGTTTGGGGGGACCAGGGGCTGCACCCCGAGCTCCTTTCCGTGGGGCGGTGTCTCGGGGGGGGGATGCTGCGGGTGCAGCCGGTGCCCCCCGGTGCCCCCGGTACCGATGCCCCCCCCGCCGCCCAGCACTGCAGCGGGCGCTCCCGGCGGGCGCTCCCGGGCTGCGTTGGCGCACGGCGGCGGCGGCGGCTGCTGCTCCTCTCCGGGCAGGTAGGAGGTGGCGGGGACGGGGAAAATCCGTGGGGCGAACAGACACACACGTCCTGGGGGCACTGGGGAGCCGGGGAGTCCGGGGCACTGGTACGGACCCAGCCCCGGGCACGTCCCTCCCCGCCGGCGGCTGCAGAGCCACCCCCGCCCCAGCGCATCTTTCGGCGCTGCCCTGTGTCCCCCTCGGTCCCCAGCGCACCTTTGGGGGGTGCCTGGTAACCCCCCTCCTCCGAGAGGACCTTTCCTCGGGTGTGTCCCCGGCAATGCCCCCCTCTCCGGGGTGTCCGGTTTGGGGAGAATCCCCCGTAGCCCCCCCACGCCACGGGAGAGTCTTCCCTGGGGGTGCCCAGCCACCCTGTCGGAGGTGTCCGCTTTGGGGTGGTCCTTGCAGACCCCTCTCAGGGCGCTGAGCCCCCCGCGGGTTCCCCTCCCAGAGGCGGGAGCTGCCCCGAGCAATGGGAAGGGCTCACAGCCCCCCTCGGGCATTGGGGGTGGGGGTCGTGCGAGCCCCGGAGGGACAAAACTGGGGACCCCTGAGTGGGGTGGGGGAATTCAGATCCTCCCTGGAGCTGCTGGAGCGGGGGTGGAGCAGTGGTGGAGGGTGGTGAGGAGACACTGTGGGGTCCCAGCCCTCTGTAACTGGTGGGTCCAGCCCTACTGGGCTGCTCCCCTTGGGGAGTCCCGTTTGCCCGGTGATCCAGAGGAATGGGGGGTTTGGAGGTGCTGGGGTCTCTCCCTACTTTGGAGAAGGCAGCAAGTGCTCCAGGCACTGAAGCCCCCGCTGCATCCATGAAGCCCCTGAGCCAGTTCTCTCCCACAGAGGGGTCACAACACAGCCTTGGGTGCTGGTAGTGGGTCAAGGTCCTCCCAGAAGCCCCGGGGCGGGGACCTGTGGTGCGTGGCCAGGTGCTGGACACCCACCCTGCCCTCCTTGTGCCCCTCTGTGCTCCTCGGGGGTGATCCTGGCGGGATGGGGTGCGCTGGGTCCCCCCAGGCCTTTTGGCACCCTGAGGTGGGGAGGGAGCCCCGAGCAGGGACCTGCCACCCCCAGCCCTTCCTGGGGCTCCAGTGCCCGCCGGAGGCATCAAATATTAACAGAGACAGCGGAGGAGCTGAAAATAACCCTCCTCCGAGGGATCTGACCCAGATCCGGCCAGCCCCAAAGCTGGGCTGGACCCAGAGCAGCGGGCAATGCTCTGCCGGCGCCGAATCCAGCCCCGTCCCCTGCTCCGGGCTGCTCTGCCCTCCTGATCCCACCTATATATCACCTATATATTATGCAAATGAGCCATAGGGGCTTATTACGCAAACGGGAGGGGGCTGGCGCTGCCCGGCACTGGGTGGTCCCCGGGGCCGCCCCCGACGGCTCAGAGCGGCCGGCGGGGATGGAGGGGAAAGCACCAGAGCCTGCCCGGGAGTCCGGGGGCTACCAGGGAGCACTGCCCCGTCCCTCTCCCCTCCTGTAGCACAGAGGGACCCCCGAGCCGGGCCAGGCACCTTCCCCACTCCAGCGCTCGTCCCCCAGGGCGGCCGGCGGGTCCCAGCGGGATGGGGAAGCAGAACAGCAAACTGCGCCCGGAGATGCTGCAGGACCTGCGGGAAAACACCGAGTTCTCCGACCTGGAGCTGCAGGGCTGGTACAAGGGTTTCCTGAAGGACTGTCCCTCGGGCATCCTCAACGTGGAGGAGTTCAAGAAGATCTACGCCAACTTCTTCCCCTACGGCGACGCCTCCAAGTTCGCCGAGCACGTCTTCCGCACCTTCGACACCAACGGCGACGGCACCATCGACTTCCGAGAGTTCATCATCGCCCTGAGCGTCACCTCCCGCGGGAAGCTGGAGCAGAAGCTCATGTGGGCCTTCAGCATGTACGACCTGGACGGCAACGGCTACATCAGCCGGGAGGAGATGCTGGAGATCGTGCAGGTACCCGGCTCCCCCGCCCCGCTGCGGCTCCTCCTGCGCGGTCCTGGGTGTCACCCCGGTGTCACGGTGGGTGTCCCCTCCCCAGGATGGGGACACACACCCTGTGGTATCCCCCTCTCCAGGGCTTGGCAGTGCCTGGGATGGAGCCTGTTGCTGTCTGCAGCTGTGGCTGCAAGGATCAGTCTAAGCCAGAGCACCCCCTGCTCCTTCCCTGTCCTGGGGACATCCCTTTGTTATCCCTTCCCAGGACTCTTCCCATGCTTCCAGGGAAGGCTGGGTGCACGGCAGCTGTCCCCAGGCACACCTGGTGGTGCTGGCAAAGGGACAGGAGATGCTCTCCTTGCCCTAACCCCAACCCCATGGCATGAGCATCAAGTGGCATCTCCTCCCTGCAGGAGCAGCTCCAGCCCTGGCTGTGCTGGGAGTTGAAACCCCCCACAGCCCGATCCCATGGGAAAGGTGTTAAATGGCAGCACCATTCCCAGGGAAGCAAAGCCCAGATCTCTGTCCCTGTCTCAGGTGGGCAACACCAGGGCCCTGCACCCACCCTCATCCCCATCTCCCTCTCCCAGGCCATCTACAAAATGGTCTCGTCCGTGATGAACATGCCTGAAGACGAATCGACTCCGGAGAAAAGAACGGAAAAAATCTTCCGACAGATGGATACTAATAACGACGGTAAATGAGAGGAGATGGAGGGGATTATGGAAAGGTCTCATGGCTAAATCCGGGGGTCTTAGAAGGAACAGCACGCACGCTGATTAAATGGCTCATGTCCACCGGTGTGGCCGGGGGAGCCCCGGCAGCCGGAGGGGCTTGGGGTGCTGGGCACCCTGGGGTGCTCACCCCGGGTGGGTGGGTGTCCGTGGGGTGTGCTGGGGGCTCTCTGTTCCTGGGTGGTGGCCGCCAGGCTGAGCCGTGTCCCCTCCCTGCAGGGAAGCTCTCGCTGGAGGAGTTCATCAGAGGTGCCAAGAGCGACCCGTCCATCGTGCGCCTGCTGCAGTGCGACCCCAGCGGTGCCATGCAGTTCTGAGCCCCACCGAACCCCCCACAGCCCCCCTCGGCCCCCCAAGGCACCCCTGACCCTGCAATCGGCCACTGCCACCGTCCCTTGCCCGGCCCACCCCCAGTCCCCACCCTGTGCCCTCACAGCCCCCTCTGGGATGAGAGCTGGAGCCCGGCCGAGGCTGCGGTGAGGGGGAGCCCAGGGGGACGGTCCCTGTCGCTGGATGGGGCTCCTGTGCTGGGGGGAAGGATGGAGGCAGGGTCTGCCCCGAGCCAGGATGGTCCCCCCCAACAGCGGGGGGTCGGAGCAGGGGGACAGCCCAGCCCGGCAGGAAAGGCTGGTGGTGGAGCCACCGGTGCATCCCCTGCATGCACACACTGCCATGGGTGTGGGTCGGGCCAGCCCCTTCCCCACGGCCGGCACAGCGGTGGGAGCTACAAGGGGGGGAATGCGCTTCTGGTCTTTTAATACCTGCAGAATAAAGTTTGTGTCAGTGCAGTCCGTGGTGGGAAAGGGGCCACTGACCCCCAGGCGAAAGTTCTTCCTTGCAGGGTCTGGATCCAGCCCAGCTGCCCCCTCTGCTGCAGCTCCAGGTGACCCAAGGCCACGGGGATGGGCTCATGTGTCCTGGCCGGTGGCATCCAGGGGATGTGTCCATCCAATATCTGGGCTGGGAAGAAGCTGAGTCCTGTCGTGGGGCTGTGTGGGTGCTGGGATGGGGCAGGAATGGCCAGGACACATCCACAGGGTCATCCCTCAGGCCCTGCTCAGAGCTGGGCACATTCCACGCTGTCCAGCCTCAGCAAGCCCAGGCACTGCCCAGGGTCAGGGCTCTCTGCAGGGGCTGCCTGCAAGGAGACCTGCAAGCCAGAGAGGATGATGAGAATGAGACCAGTGGGATAAGGGTGTCAGATCTGCAAGTCTTACCCTCCTCCTGGAGCCCCTGAGCCCAGCCAGGCCCATCCCAGCCCTGCATGGGAGCAGGCTGGTGCTGAGCCCAGGAACCAGGAGTCACCTTCCTCCGGTGTGTCCCGTGGCAGCAGCGGCCGAGGCGGAGGAGCTCGAGGGTGAGCAGGAGGCAGCGGATGCCAAAGATGATCTCCATCGACTCCAGCACGAGGGACACGGCCCAGAGGGACAGCGTGGAGCTCTGGGGGACATGGGGCTGATCAGATCCCTGCATATCCTCCCCATCCCCAGTGCACCCCCATCCATAACCCCCCGGGGACTCACGTAGACGCGGGTGGGATCGAAGGGGCACTCGCGGGAGACCGGGGCCAGGGCGACGTTGGCGACGGCGCAGGGGGCCAGCAGTGCCCGGCCCTGGTTGCCCAGGGTCAGCCCGATGGCGACAAGCAGCCCCAGCAGGCAGGACAGGCAGCCCAGGCTGCTGCAGGCGCTCAGGGTGAGAAGTGCCCATTTCTGCAGGAGGGAGGGAAGAGGCAGCAGGGCAAGGCAGGGCCGTGCACGACCAACTGCCCATTGGCCCAAGTTCCCTCCACGGGGACGGCCCTTGAGTGAGGGGATGTGGTGGCCGTGCCCACTCCATGGGAGGGTTGCAGCCTGCTGGGGGCTGGGTGGGGGGCTGGGGGTGCTTACGAGGGCAGCAGGGGTGAGGTAGTGGGACAGCATGAGGGCAGCAATTCCACAGGAGATGGTCTGTGAGGAAGCACAGGGAGGTCAGAGAGGCCCCAGCGACTTTGGTCCCCTTTCCCTGCCGACATTGTCCCCGGCAGCTCAGCTGGCCAGTTTGGCACTGCAGGGGCAGTGCTTCAGCTCCCCCAGCCTCCCCCAGCAACAAGTCCCTGGGTGTTTAATCCCCTGGTTCTGCTCTAGAAAGGCTTGTTTAGAGCAGGGAAGGGGAACACACAGAGCAGTGTCCATCCTGCATCCTATGTTCCTGCCCACCCTGCACCCACAGCACATCCCTCCCTCATCCACCCCATCCTCTGCCCGGGGTACCAGCAGGGCGGCGATGACGGAGGCGGTGTTGGCGATGAGGTACTGCAGGGACACGGCGTCCCCCGGGGTCACCACGAACCGCAGGACGGTGCCGTGGACGAGGGCGCCAGCGATGAAGTTGAGGTGCCCGACAATGAGGAGGATGAGGCCCGTTTTCATCAGCACCTTCTGGTGGCTGCCGGGATTGAGGTGTCCTGAGAGGAGGGGAGAGGAGGGGAGAGGAGGGTGTGGGGTGGCCAGCACAGGGCTGTCCCTCCTGCCCTTGCACCACACTTGGGCACAGGGATGGGACAGCCCCAGAGGACATGGCCGTGATGTGGTGGAAGCCACTGGCAGCCCAGGTATGCAAACCACTGCTCCAACCGGCTCTCCTGGGACCAGGGGTGGTGGGGGGCCAGCAGCCATTGGGGACAGAGGTCCCTGATGGGGTTGAGAAGGGCTGGGGCTCCCTGGAGTGACAAAGGAGCTCTGGGAGAGCAGCTGGCCCTGAGTGGCAGCTGCAGCGCTGGGTTCTGGCACCCCGTACTTTGAGGAGCAACTGTGGG
>JAWWLV010000070.1:4434461-4447422 GCA_035041135.1 Platyrinchus mystaceus
GGAGAGGAGAGGAGAGGAGAGGAGAGGAGAGGAGAGGAGAGGAGAGGAGAGGAGGGGAGAGGAGGGTGTGGGGTGGCCAGCACAGGGCTGTCCCTCCTGCCCTTGCACCACACTCGGGCACAGGGATGGGGCGTGTGGGGACAGCCCCAGAGGACGTGGCCGTGATGTGGTGGAAGCCACTGGCAGCCCAGGTATGCAAACCACTGCTCCAGCCGGCTCTCCTGGGACCAGGGGTGGTGGGGGGCCAGCAGCCATTGGGGACAGAGGTCTCTGATGGGGTTGAGAAGGGCTGGGGCTCCCTGGAGTGACAAAGGAGCCCTGGGAGAGCAGCTGGCCCTGAGTGGCAGCTGCAGCGCTGGGTTCTGGCACCCCGTACTTTGAGGAGCAACTGTGGGGTTGTTCCTCCTTTGGAACCCACCCTGGGGCTGCTCTCCTCACACACCCACCATCACCTGGTGCTCAGCCCAGCTCCATCCCTGACCCCTTGGCTCCCCTCCCTCCCTCCCTGCCTCGGTTTCCCCTGCAGGAGGGCAGTGCTGGAGCCCTCCTGTCAGGATCACCACCCCAGACTCAAACTCACCTCCTTGGCACATCTTCACCAGGCCAGGATCAGGCCATCAGAGCCCCTCGATGCCCAAGGGGCCTGGCCCACCCTCAGCCCCCAGGCAGACGGGTCCATCGGGCTCCAAATGCATCCGATCAGGACCGGGGCTGGGACTGGGCAGGACCCGCTGCTGCTCCAATTCCTGTCAGACCAGCTCGCCTGTGAACAAAGGGATAAACTCCACCTCCACCTGCATGTCCCACCCCTGCACTCCCCTTGCTGCCGAGCCAGCGGCCGTGCTGGGACATGCTGTGCTGTGCCAACGTGCCATGCCACGCTGTGCCAACACACCCTCCCTCATCCCCTTCCCCATCCATTCCCCCCTCCCCAGCACGCTCCGGTTATTCCACCCTACAGCAATGGCAGCAGGCTGGGATCCAGCCAGGCAGGCTGAGGGTCTGGGAAGGGGCAGCCCCTCAGGGTGAGACACTGCTGGACCACGGGGCACAGGCCAGCAGTGCCAGGTACCAGGGACTGACCTGCAGAGAGAGAGCAAAGCAGAGGGGTCAGGGCGGGTGGTGACTCCCCAGAGGGTGACTCAGAGGAACCAGTCTGGTGGCCATGGCCCTCATGAAGCTTCCAGGGAAGTTACTGACAGCAGGAGACAGGGAGAGGGATGGGGACAGGGGCTTGCTGAGGTGGCTGCAGGAAGAGCAGCCCAGCTCTGCTCACACCAGTTGGTGGGAGACTCTCACTAATCCCTCTGCAAAGCTTGTTGCAGACACAAGGCACCAACAGCTTAATTACAGGGATAACCCTGGTTCCTGGGAGTGCTCTGGGGAAGGGCCTGGTCCAGGCAGAGGGGCAAAAACATTATCCCCAATATCCCACCTGAGCCACCCCTCTCAGCCTCCTCAGCACCCATGCACCCAGCTGGTTCATGGCTTCAGTCCCCATCCTTCCTTGGATCCCCTCCTTTAACCTGTACCCAGCGCTGCTGCACGTGGAGATGGAGAAGAGAGACTTCTCTCTTCCCAAGCCTTTGGGAACAACGTTCACAAATGCCTGAGCCGAGGGCAGAGGCAGCTGGAGGATTTCCCCGTAGGTTTGGAAAGGACGAGATGGATGCAAGTCGAATGACAACCAGAGTCTTTATTCCAAGAGTCCCTTAGGATGGTTGCAGACATACAGACACACGTACATATTTACACTCTTACACACCTCACAGACTTTGAACCAATAAATTAAAACAAAAAGACGGCAGGGGATTTCTTTTTTTTTTTTTTTCTTTTTCTTCCTTTCCTTTTTTATGTCACGTAAGAAACGGCAACTTCCCGAGGCGAGGCTGGGGAACCAGCTGGAGAATGGCAAACAGGAGCCAACAGGGACACAAGCCCGGCCCAGGAGACGCAGCGACAGCGGGTGTGCTGCCAGCAGGAGGGCACGTCACACTCTGGCCTCGATGCACTCCAGTTGGACCATCTCATCCAGCCGGCAGCCCTCGGCTTGGGCACAGTGGCTCAGGGGGGCACTTGGGCTCTCGGCACCTCGAGCTTTGGGGGTCTGTGGGCAGCCTGCTGCAGTCTGAGAGTGGGGGGAGTCGCACTCGTCCGAGGTAATGTCCGGCACGTCGTCCGACTGGCTGTCGGAGCTCTCCAGGTCGCTCCGTATGCTCTCGGGCTGGGCCAGGGTGATGTCCCAGGTCTGGCTGGCAATGCAGTCCTTTTGCTCACAGCTTTGGTGTTTGCACGTCTGCTCCTGCTCACCATCCTCCTCCTCCTCCTCCTCTTCCTCCTCCTCTTCCTCATTCTCTGCCATTTGGGTGTGGACATGCAGGGAGTCCTCTGTACTGCTGCCGCTGGCCAGCTGGTAGTGACTGGGTTTGGCTTCGATGTCCACCTGGATCTCCATGTTATTGCACTCCCTGCAGAAACAAAGCACCCTTGCATTACTGGGAACGGTTACTGGGTTCAACTGGGCACCACTGGGCACTGCACCACTGAACTGGGAGGATCACACTTCCCAAACATGAGCAAGATGCTGCTCATCACCCCTTGGCATGCGAGGAACAACAACACTCGCTGCTCTCGAGTTCTCCCAACAGCAGCCAAGATCTGAGCCAGGAGCTGAGCTGGGAAAGCTCCAGAGGCCCCATGAGCTGCCAGGAACAGACCTTTTGGGTGCTGGGCTGTAGATCCCCTCCTCAGGCTCCACACCACACATGCAGGCTGCTCCCAAATTGTCCCCAGTCCTCCTCCTGTGCCAGCAAAAGGACTGATCTGCTTGCCAGTGGCAGAGGAGCAGCCTGGTGCAACTACAGTCATCCCACCGCCCACAGCAGTGCTCACAGAGCACAGATTTTTCCAGGACACCCACAACCAACACTCTTCTCACCATTCCATGTCCTCCTACCTGTCCTGGGGGTTGTAGGAGCTGATGATGGAACCAGCCATGGCTCGAGTGCTGGCGTTGTCACTGATCGCCCCCAAACTGACCGAGTCTTTGGGGAAAATCTCCTTCTGGACATCTGCCTGAACTTCCAGCCTGAAGAGAAGAGGAGGATTCCTTAGAAATGCTTTAGACATCCCTGAGGAGCACCAATCAGTCACTGCTCTTCACAGGAAAGAGAGAGGCCCTGTGTGCTGGCACAGCTTGGCATGACAGAGCTTAACCCCAACAGTTCCTCTCGCAGAGTCTCATTTTTGGCTCCATTTAGGCAAGTTCATTCTGTTTTCCATGACGAAGGTAAAGTGGTGTTTACATCCATGACTCACACAACTCCTGAGAAGAACCAATTTCCACGGATCTCGCTCAGGGAGAGCAGTGATTGCATCCTGGCTGCCATATCAACACGTGCCTCTAATTACCCACCAAACTGACTCACAGGCAAGTTCGGAGGAAAACTGCGCTGTAACCTCCTGACTTGGAGAGCAGTGGCACCGTTTGCTGCAGGCCACTGGAGAACAGGAAGCAGCAAAGCCTCCAGGCTGGGATAAGAAGGTTGGAATAGCTCTAAGCAGGTCACACAGGCATCTCTGCACTATTTCAAATTAACCTGAAGCAGCAGCTCTGCAATTTTAGGGAGCTCAGCAGGGACGGAAACTCATCTCCTGTCCTCCTTGCCAGAACCAGCCCAGCACTGAGTCCAGAAGCAGCCTGATCACAGAATCATGGAATGGTTTGGGATGGAAGGGACCTTAAAGGTTATCTAGTTCCAACCCCATGCCACGAGCAGGGACACCTTCAACTAGACCAGGTTGCTCCAAGCCCCCTGTCCAGCCTGGCCTTGAACACTTCCAGGGATGGGGAGTCCACAACCCTGGGTCCCTGATCACCCTGGCTGATCTGCTGGGACTGGTTACTCCACGACAGACCAAGATGCAAAAGTACTAGGACATAACCAGGTCAAAGCAGGACCACTCACAGCCCTTGAGAGCTCCCCCAAAATAAACCTGCTCAACCAACACCACCCTTGGCACCCTCCGTGTTTTTCCCAGCAATCCAGTGTTACCTGCTGTACTTCCCCTTGCTCCCTGAGAGGACCCCCCCGCTCAGGGTGCCCCCAGAGAGGGCAGCAAAGCTGGCAGTCTCGCTGTAGTTGCCCTGCATGACGCTGAGCCCATCTGTGGGGCTGCCACTGGTGCTCAGGACGCTGGTCAGCCCCTCGATGCTGCTCTCACCAATGCTGGGGTTCTTCAGGGCTCTCCAGGCATCAGCCACTGCAGGGGAGGAGAGCACAGGGGTGGGAACCAGCAAGGGAAGTGATGCCTCACCCCAGGCAGCCCTCCAGCCTTGACCAGGGCTGAGATTTTGCTTTGAGAGCGACACACCTGGTCACCATAAGCCTGAAGCAAATACCTGCTTCGAGCCAGGCCCAGATGCTCAGATCTGGGAAACACCACAACCTCTGAGCATTTCCTTACAAGATGCATAACAACCCCTTCCCCTGTCACCACGTTACCTGTGATGGGTCCATCATCTTCATCAAACTCGATTTTCACCCCCTTTCCGTTGGCTGTGCTGACCCCACAGCCACCGCCCCGGCACAGCGAGATGGGCACGACGCCATAGACGTAGGCCAGCATGATGGGGACCCCAATACCTGCAGGGGAGCACGTGCTGGGTAAAGAGGAGCTCAAGGCTGAGCTGTGCTGGGCAGACAGAAAGGATTTTTTGGGGTAGGGACTCCCTCAGTTGTGTTTACGCTGCTTTTAAAAGGTTCTAGTTCACAGTTTTGCAGACAGAGAAGGAGCCCTTTGTGCAGAATGGGGGAACCCCAAGAGCGCTGAACCCCCGAGACATCGGCCACCAAACCAGTCTATGAGTGAGGGACAGCTCTGTGTGTCGAGGGACAGCAGGATGGGCTGTGGCACAGGCAGCTGGTGCTCCAGACAAGCCCTGTGCTGGCTCCAGGCCACCTCGAGCACATCAGGACGTGCAGCCTGGATGTGAGACAGAGGGTTGTGCCCCAAACCACACAGAGTAGCACTCTGCAAGCTGCCTTTGGCCACCCCCATCGCACAGGGCTGGGCTACCCACTTGTCTCAGTGGCTACTGGCCCACCAGGAGGGACGGGGACTGAGCCCACTTACCAACACTGACAGCAGCGATGACTGGAGAGGCAATGACAGACAGGGTGACCCCTCCAGTGATGGCCAAGTTCCTCTTGTGCTTGGAGGTTTTCTTCCCCTCATACCTGCTGTGGATCTGAAGGAAGGAGAAGCACCAGGTGAGAACAGCCTGGCCACGAGTAAACACCCAGAAGACATCAGTATCTGATTTTACAGCCTTGTCAGCTGTGTGAGCCCTTAAAGAACCTCTCCTCACAGATCTCACAGACCAGACCCAGCAGGTGGGTCTGTGCTCAAGAAAAAGTAGCAATTACAAGTACAGTGCTGAGGGGCCATTTCTTCCCTCTCAGCATCTCTTTATCAGCACAGACAGCAGCATCACACAGTTTGAGGCAGCAGGTCAGCACCCAAACACGAGTGTGATGCTCGGGGTCCAACCTCTGTCCCCCAGATGGGCTCAAAAGGGACCAGGTTTCTCCTGGAGTGCTCCTGGGTTAAAAGCAGAGGCACAAGAGCACTGCAAAATGCATTTGGGAGGACAGGAGCCTGAAGGGCTATGAGGGCTTATCAGCCACCACCCTCCCCCTGCCCACACAAAGCCCAGGAGATAAGACAAGCTCTAGAAGAGACAACTGAATTTTGCTTCTATTGCAAGATCCACCCTTCATATCAGCTCTACATTTCTGGTCGGATGCCTCGAGCCCAGGGAACGCCCCCAAACCCTTCTGCTCTGAGTAAGTACCCACACTTACCTTCCTCCCCACGTACACGGGGATGCCAATGACCATGGCAGGAATGGCAATGCCAGCAATGAGGGAAATGCCCACAGGAGCCCCGATCAACGTGCCCAGCTGCCAGAGAATCTTCTTTTTACGACTCCACGGCTTTTTGCCCCAGAATGTACAGCCAGAGGGGCTTCGTGGGAGGGGAAAAAAAAATGACATTAACACACCAGCAATTCCTAAATGTTCCCAAGAACCTCAAGTTTGACTTCCACATAAATAAAACCGAAAACTTAGGAAGCAGGCAGACAATACAAAACAGGTTTCTCTCTTCTTTTCCCCCATCAAGATTAATTTTTCATCAAGCTGATTATCACGTTACTGGCTCTATGTTTAACATCCAGCAGACCAAGAGCTCCTAAAAGAATAGTATCAGGGGCTTGCTTTTTTTTTTTTTTTTGGTGTGGAAGAGCATCCTTACACTGCAAAGTGGGAACAAAAGCTCAGCAAGCCCAGCACGGCAGCGAACTCCTCTGAGCGGCCTCAGGGCAGCAGGAACCTGAGTGTGCTGCTCCCCCCTTCCTCACCTGAGGTAATGCAGGTCCGAGATCTCCTTCATGCAGAGCCAGCAGAACTCGCAGCCACACACTGCACACGTCATGTGGTTGCAGCTCCCGTCGTTCATCTTGATGATGTAGGCGCTGCAGCGCGGGCACGGCTTGATATCGTCGGCTGCGGGGAGGAAGGACGGGATGGGACCGAGTTGGAACCTCTGCTGTGAGGGGAATGATGAAACACCCCTGGCAGCAGGGACTGAGAGCGACAGCCACTTTAAAAAACTTACTCTAACCTCGAGCTGAATGTATTCCAGGACATGCTTAAGTGCTGGGAACAAGTCATACCTGCCCTGCGCTAGCCAAGGCAACGGCATAAAAACGAGCCATGACTGAGTTGCTCCACCGAGGTGATTCACGGGCCAAGAACAACAGAACAACTGGGAGAACAAGCACTGGAAAAATACCAAACCCAGCCTTCTAGGGCAGCCAAAAGGGGACTGGGGTCTGCAGCAGAGGCTGCCCAGGCCCCAGTTTGCTGCTGGCAGAGTGGGATAGGGGTCTTTCATCTCTTCCTTAATTCAGGCATCATCTGATCGTGGTTATGCAATGGCTGTGCTGTGGTTTGGGGCTTTGCTGGCCCCTGAGACGCCCAGCAAGATGAAATCCAGCTGCTGAGACCAGCTCACACCTTATTAATCACCACACTGGATCCAGCAGAACAGGGTTAGGAAAAAACACTGTCTCAAAAACCTCCCTTTCCGTGGCTCAGTGCCCTTCCTGGCAGGGATCTCTTTAACAGGGTGAAAAAAACTCAGAAACTGGTTGTGGGGTTTTTTTGCTGGCTGGTTTGTACCAGAGACTGTGGCAGTATCTCTGCTGTCCATTATCAGGGCTCTCTAACTGGGGCATGTTGAACCTCAACATACCACTAAGCCACCTCTGAACCACCCACGACAGCTCCACACTAAGTGAATTAACATTTAAACTCCTGACACAGAAGGAAAACCAGGGTGTTTAGTTTGGGGGTAGGGCAGGGCCTTACAAAACGGCCTCACTGCCCACTTCCAGAGTCAATACAGTTATTTCTAAGGAACACAAACTCAGCAGACACAGCAGCTCCTCCCAGGCAGTGTTGGAGTCTGTGGGTTGGCATTTTTTTGGTACCTGACATTACTAACACCTAACAGTGCACAGAGCAAGGCTCCCCATACTCAGCTGGGCATGAATGCTGCTCTTCATGACCACAGCAGGCAAATTTGAAGCTGCAAGGGTAAAAAGTGACTATTTGTTCAGGGTTTAGATCAGCAAAACCCGAGAACATCCAAGATCAAAAGAGCCACAAGCAGAGCTGGGGCGGATGAGGGGAGCTGCTGTCACACAGAAGGACCCAAAGCACATCATCACCTACTGATCTGTTCAGTGCTCTTGGAGGAGCCCAGACATGTTCTAACACACAGGGGAACGGGAAATGACCCTGAGTTTCACAGCTGCTCTCACAGTGGCAGCTGTAGACCCTCAGCTGTGCCACACAGGGCACTGACACCCCACTGCTTTGAGAGGAGCGGGGTTTACACAGGGGCGGCTCTTCCTCGGCTTCACACACACAGCTGCAGCACTGAGCAACCAAAAAAGTCGTGGTGTGATTCTTGGGGCTGTCCCGTGTGGGGCAAGCAGCTGGACTTCAATGACCTTATAGTGGGTCCCTCCCACCTCGGGATACTCCATGGAAAACATGAATCCATACCCGGCCCGGATTCCTGTCCGTAGCTGAGGCCCGACGTGTGCTTGGTCCGTACCCGCAGGGTCTGTGCCCGCTGCTGGCGGGCCATGTCGCAGGTTTGGTTGGGGTGCCATATCTGCTTGCAGTGGTAGCAGAACTCTGTCTGGCAGCCGTCCCTCTCGCAGGTCAGCTTGGGGCAGCTGGCACAGCCGTAGGCGATAACCGCGTACCTGCCGGGGGAACACGCCGGGGCAATCAGGAGAAGACAAAGTTACCAAGCCAGAGCCCAGTGATCCTTTAATTCAGGGTGCCTGTGATACCGAGTTCCCTCCTCAGTAACTGCTGGCAGTTCCCACTGGCAATTCACACAGACCAGATCTGTGCCCGGTTAACTCCTTGCTGTTTCTGCCAATTCAGGCTCCCAGGACAGGCTCAGGCTGCTCTTTCCAGGCACACACACATACCCTTCCTCAGGACAGGTATATGGGTGGATGCTGGATGGTCTGGAGGAGCCCAGGAAAGCTGAGGTTATCCTGGGCACTTCTATTTACTAAATGATTCTAAAAAAGTGGAATATAACAGAGGATTGATTCCATGTCAAGAAGCAAGCTCCCGTTGTTCCCCACAGAATTTCCTTTTCCAGAGAGTGCTGAAGGACAACACCCTGCCTCTGGAACAACCCAAAATTTGAGTAAAACCAACCAGGAGTGCAAGACAGAGAGGCCAGGTTCAACCAGCTCACTTCTGTGTGACACTTCCAGGAGGAAGGGTCCTGTGTACACAAAAGTCTAAGCAGCATCACCAAGCACTGCAAGAGAAATCTGACTAACACAGTCACTGAAGATGAGGCTGTTTCCACTGGCAGGGGCTGACATGAGCCATTCCAGAGGTGCCTTCCCAGCTCTGCGACACCCGTATGGCAAAAGGGTATTTTTGTTGCTCGCCCTCAGTATTTTCGTTCGTGGTCAGAGAGAATAACTCCTATTTAAGGCTTTATATTTAGAGCTGGTGTAGCTCAAGTTGTATTGCCTCTTCTCGGAGGCAGCAGCGTGAGAACCGCTGAATGTGTCATACCACAGTGATTCATATCCCGTGGGAGTTGGAGCAACTTCATCCTGCCAGGCTACGACAGAATCGCCACAGAAACAACATCTCGGGGCCAGCAGGCACGACTGCAGGGCCTACGTGTGCAGCAACACACCTGAACCTGAGCCCAGGGCTGGAGCAGGGACAGGAAAGCCTCATCCCTGGACATGGCCAGGGCTTTAGTGGAAGCCCTGCCCATGGGATAAGATGGTCTTTAAGGTCCCTTCCAACCCAAACCACTCTGTATGATGATCCCACGATAAAGATGGCCCAGGGGTTTGGGAGGGACAAACTCAACCCCTATGCATCTTGTCTAAGGAGTATCCCACTAAACATCCTCACCCTGCCACTATCCTACAGCCAAAGACCTTGGCAAAACAAGAAGGAAAAGCTTCATCTACCCAGCTGTGTTGTGACACTGCTATTGCAAACCATAACTAGGCTAGGAAAGCTTAGTGTAATATATTAAGCAACCCCACACTCCAAATTAACTCCTCACTCAAAATGCTGGGTTTTATAAACACTGGAGAAATTAAAATCACCATCATTTATATTTTATTGCTAGAGCTGAAATGACAAATATCATGAACAAGCCCACAAGCTACACAACTGTCTGTTGGGGAGAGAAATAACACATCTCCACGTCAAGGTCAATTAGAAAGTGGGTTTCAAAGGGCTGTGCCTGGAAACAGTCATGGCACTGGATAGCCAGTGCATTCCCCTCTTCCCTGACCTCTGACACATCGCTGACTTAAACAGCCATTTCCAGGCTCAACCCCAGCAGATGAGAAGGGAAACTGAGTTTCCCCCCCAGAGTGTCTCCCTGAGACCCCAGGAATCACACAGCTCTGCTTCCAGCCCACTCCCTGGATGGCCACGAGTTGCCTCCATTCCCTCCCTCCCTCCTCCTGCTCATTCACAGAGCTCAGCCTACACAGCTCCGTTTCTCCAAAGGTCCTGTTATTCTCCCAAGCTTTTGAGAGGGATGCATTGTGACAAACACTAGACAGCGATACCACCTGACTGTGGCAAGGGGGAAAAAAACCGAAGCTGCAAACATAGAAAATGATTTGTTTTGCGATTGATGGCGCATCAATTGACCGGCGTTTCCATGGCAACACGCGCCAGTGTTGTGTGTTGGTCCTCCCCCTCCTCCCCTTCCCCGCAGCACAGCCAGGCTCTTTCATTTAAAAGAGAAATTTAAAGGATAAAGACTGTGGCATGTGAGGAAGGCGCTGGACGCCCAGGGTGGGTCGTGTCTGCCATCGCCCCACAGCCCCTTGATGCCACCACCTCGGTGAGGGGTGACACCCAGGGCCAAGCACGGCCATACCCCAGCCCTACACACCTTGGCAGGGGTGCCACCCAGTGCCAGCCCCGGCCGTGCCCCCAGCCCTACGCTCCCGTACTCCAGCGCTGCTACTACTACAGCGGGGAAAGCCCGCTGTAAATAATTCATACCCTGATTTTACATAAGCACAGCCACACAAGCTCTGCTGGGAAGGATGAATAGGGTGATTAATTCTTCTCCCCGCCGGAGGGCTGATTCCAACAGCCTTTGTTCCAGCACTACAGACACACCAGCAGCGCTGGTCCACGAGGCTGCCTTGGTCTCCAACAGCCCCAGGGTCGCTTCTCGCTGCTCTGGGCAGATGGGAGGAGGATGCTGTGAGTGTCACCTGGCTCATCCTGCTCGCTGACTAACCAGGGAGGAGGCTTTTGCTCACAGAAAGAGCCCAAAACCCCTCAAAGCAGCGGCTGGGTTGCTGTGACAGAGGCAACGCCCTCCGGGCCGTGCCGGCTCCTTCCACCCCGCCAGCCTGGGTGACGTGTGCTGTTTGTACACCTTATCCTGAGCACAGATAATATCACAGCAGTCAAGGAGCTGAGATTCGGCGAGCAGGAACCGGATTTTCTCTAGCTGGTTAACAGCAGGGACATTCCCTCTGTGGCAGCACAACCTGCTCTTATCTCTCTGATCTTATGCCCAGTGCTGGTGAAATATCGAGATCTCACACTCCAGAAAGGAGCAGAGCTGTTGTTTGCTTTTAATTTCACCCTCTGAGGGAACAAGCCCTTATACAGGATGCTCAGAGGCCGTGAAATGGGTAACCTGAGCCAGGTTCACTGATTTGCATAGGATGCCTATTACAATGCTTTGATTAAATCTTCACAACCCTCCCACCACCTTTTCCATTCCGACTACTAGGTCAGACTTTCCTTTCATGTCCTTGCTACTCAGAATTGCCATCCAGGCTGAATTCTAGCTAAACTTCACAGCACTTCTCTTAAGTTTCCCAAACAAAGCCCTTTTCCAGGCAGCTTTGGCTTACGCTCAAACAGAAACCAACAGAGTTCGTTGGAAGGAAATGGGAAGAGAAAATGAAAGCAACACGCTCATAACTACACAGTCATCACAGTTGGCTGGGCTGACTTCTGGACAGACAGACACTTCCTCACTTAGGCAACGGATAGTGAGTCAACATCACTCCTCTCTGCCATGTATTCAACGTCCTCACTGGGAAATAGTGACTGTTTACAGTTCCTTCTTCCCCATCGTGAAGGCTGCAGCGTGTCCCAATGCACTGTCCCCATGGCTCACAGAGAAACATGCAGCTGGGAAACTCCACGCTTCCCATTTGTACAGAAAAAAAAAGGCTTCTGTTAAATCAGGGAAACGATGGCTCAGCTAAAACCCCCTTCAAATCCTCGTGCCTGATCTGCCTGTATTTCCACAATCCCCAAGGTCAAATCCTGGTGTCCTAGCGAGGTAACAGGGATACATGGAGTGTCATTTTGGTACCCAAGGCCCATCAGCTGTCCTGAACAGTCTGCTGACAAGCAAAGAATGTCTGCAGTGAGGGCTCTTTGTGGGACTCAGTAGAACAGAAGTGTGTACGGGCAGCAGCACCCCACTGGGGCTGAGCTGCCTTTGCTGTCCTGGGACCCAAGTGAGGACAGGCAGCACTTCAGCAGGACAGCAGGTCCCAGGACTGTCCCATCTGGGATGCCATCCCCAGGACCTGCTGGGGAAAGGCAGCATCCTACTAGGACAGTGGGATCACCCAGCTGTCCCAGGACGTGCTGGGGACAGGCAGCACCCCTCCAGGGCGGGGTGTCTCCTTTCCCCAAGACGTCCCAGTATAGATGGATGGGGCAGCACCCTACGGGGACAGTGGGTTTCCCCCTCCGCAGTCTGCCCCAGGACGGAAGGGGCAGCATCCTCCGGACACAGCACATCCCTCCTCCCCACGCTGTCCCAGGGCAGAGGGATGGGGCAGCATCCTCCGGGGACAGCAGGTCCCTCCTCCCCAGGCACGGAGGGGCAGCACCCCACCGTCATCCCGCGTGTCCCCCGCACTCACCCGCAGTCGGGGGCCGGGCACCAGCGGCAGTCGGGGTCGGCGGCGAGGCATCGGCGCAGCATGAACTCCTCGTACTTGGCGACGAGGTGCGGGGAGTCGTGCAGGAGGCGGCGGATGTCGGCGGGGTTGAGGCGCTCGCTGCACTCGGGGCAGCAGATGTTGACGCGGGACTCGGTGATCTCGATGCGCAGGTACTGCCGCAGGCAGGCCCCGCACGACCGGTGCGGGCACGACAGCAGGCGCGGGGCGTTCTCCGCCGGCTGCCGCACCAGGCACAGCGGGCACTCCAGCTCCTCCTCGCCCTCCGGGACCACCGGCGCCTCCTCGGGGGGCGGCGGCGGCGGCGGCGGCGGCGGCGGGGCCGGCGGGGCGGCGGGGGCCGGCGGCGGGGCGGCG
>JAWWLV010000070.1:4447457-4479662 GCA_035041135.1 Platyrinchus mystaceus
GGCGGCGGAGGCGGCGGCGGCGGAGAAGACGCTCTGGAAGGAGAGGCGGCGGCGGCGGCCGGGCTTGGGACACTTGGCGGCGGCCGAGTGGATGGAAGAGGAGCGCGGCGACTCGGAGTCCCGCTCGGAGCCCATGGTGGCGGTGGTGGCGGTGGTCACTGGGCGGTCGGTCCCGGGGCTCCGAGCGCCGCGTCCCGCCGGGCGCTGCCTCGGCCGCGCTGTAACGAGAGCGGCGCCGGGGCTGGGTGAGCGAGGACCGGCCCCGCCCCGCCTTGTCCCGCCCCGCGCCGGGCGCGGCCGCCGCCGCCGCCATTTCGGTTGTGGGCAGCGCCCCTGGGCAGCCCCGCCGGGACCGTTCCTGTGCCCGTTCCCGTCCCTGTGCCCGTTCCCGTCCCTGTGCCCGTTCCCGTCCCTGTCCCTGTGCCCGGCCCGCGGCTGCGGTGCCATGGGTGGCTCTGAAGCGTCTCAGCGGGGTAGAGCTGAGTGCCCGCTCTGCTTCTCGGCTCCCCTCAGCCCCCCTCAGCGCCCCCATCTCCCCTCAGCGCCCCCACCTCCCCTCAGCGCCATTGCTCCCCTCAGCGCCCCCATCTCCCCTCAGCGCCATTGCTCCCCTCAGCGCCCGACTTTCCTCGGCAGCCCAGTTCCCCTCAGCACCCCCAGCTCCCCTCAAAACCCCATCTCCCTTCAGTTCCCCACCTCCCCTCAGTGCTCCGGACTCCCTTCAGCTCCCCATCTCTCCTGAGCACCCCCATCTCCCCTCAGCGCCCTGGCTCCTTCTCAACACCCGGCTCCTCTCAGTCCCTGGCTCCCCTTACACTTGAAAGTACACAAAGACCAAGCATCAAAGAACATGTGAAAAGAAAACGTGTATTCCACATGTTGCAACAACACCCTCACTGGGTTCCCTCAGTGTCCCATCTCCCTTAGGACAACCCTCTCAGGCACATAGTGGGATTCTTGGGGTGCCCTGTGTAGGACCAGGAGTTGGACTTAATGATCCTGATGAGTCCCTTCCAACTCAGGATATTCTATGACTCTATGACTCTCCTTTCAGCTCCCCATCTCCCCTCAGCACCATGGCCCCCCTCAAACCCTGGGTCCCCTCAACATCCCTCCCTTAGCACTGCCATGGCTGCAGCACTTGCCCAGAGCATCTCTGCCCACGCCAGGGTGGCCATTCCAGCCTTCTGGTCTCATCTAGGGCCTGGAATGGGGGGATTCTTCTGGTTGGGTTGTGCAGAAAAAAAAGGTTTCTGTTCAAAACCCCTGGGGTGGTTTGCTTTTTAACATGTGTCTTGTTGGAGGCGGGGGTCTATAACCTCAGGATCCCCCTCTAAATCCATTCTCCCCGCTGGAGCACTTTGTCCCTCGCTGTGTGTCCCTCCTTTATAACGTTTGCGAAGATCATGTGGAGATTTACTCACCCAGGGAACTCCTCCCCGAGGAGTGCCGGGTTCAGAGGCACTGAAACTACAACCCACATTCCTACTGCAGTCATGCAGAAAGTTAAAAGCCTCCGTTTCCTTCCAGGGTTCCCCCGTGCCCACAGGGGTCTGCCAACCTCGTCTCCCATCCAAAGGCAGAGAAGCTAATGGGAAGGACACTGCTCATTATGCAGAGGAGGTGAAGCAGAAAGATCTGCTGTGTCTACGAGGAGCCTGTTAAATCAGCACAGAAGGGGCTGCCTTCCCTTAGACTGTCAGCTCTGACTGGACAGACTGTGGTTATTCATGTGACAAGTGTGGCTCCATCACTGTCTCTCCCAGCTATCGCTATTCCTGAAATAATTTCTCTCAGGAAAGCCTGTTTGCATTGTTATTACCAGGATCCTTCCTGGCTGCCGAGAGCCCTTGTTGGTGCCTCTGGGATGGGAACAAGGAACCGAACCCGGGCTGACAGTTGGAAGCACCTGGATTTCAGTGCTCGTGCTGCCTGATCGCTGTAGGCAAAGCCCCTGTGTCTGTCTGCACAGCAGGCATAATGTTGACACTTCCCTGTCTGATGGGTGAGTGAAGGCATAAGAGCACAAATGAAGCTTCCTCCTCACCTAAATACCCTTCAGCAATTGTGCTTTTCCACATTAATTCTGTGCCTGCCATACACCCTCACTTACTGCTTATCCCAAGATGTCTGCAGCACCCAAGTCCTTCCCTGGAGGTGACATTCCCCAGACATTTGTCAGCTCATCTGCTGTGCTCCAGCATTCCTGCCACAGCACATGTGGCTTTGGACCAGCTGGAACTTTTGGACCACACTTAGGATTGGCCTCAAAGTGGTAAATTCCTGCCTGGGATCAAGAACCCTGTTAATTAGCAAGGTAATTTGGCAAGGGAGCCAAGCAGCTCTGCTCCAAGAGAATCTGGGATGCTACAAGGGTGTCTGTGGAGCACATTGTCCCTGAGCAGTCAGTTGCTGAGCTCTGGTCCCTGGCAGGTCGTGGGCAGGCATGAAGATGCTTTAGCATCTCCCTGACACTTGTGATGCGGAGCTCCCAGAGGGAAAGGACCCTCTCCCCATTTCACTGTTGGGAAAGGAGGGTCAGAGGAAGAAAGGAGAGATGTTATATTGGTGTAAAACAAGATTATTTTGAAATTAACCGTTCCTGTCTGAGGCAAGCCAGGTATGAGGCATCTTTAAAGGGCTGTCGCTGCCCATCTGTAGCAGAGACTGTCTCGCTTTGATGATTTCACTAGAAAAATCACACTCTTGACTGAAATAGAGAAACCTGAACAAGACTCGTGTGTGGGACGGATCTCCCAGACAGCGCTCTGCCAGCTCAGCCCTGCGTCCTCTGCAGCGCAAGAGCACAGACTGTAACTAATTGTGGGAAGGTTTCAGCTCAAAACCTAATGTGAGACAGGCCTGAATTACCAGTAGTGCAGACACAGAGAGACAGAGAGCAAAACCATCTGGAGTTCCTGGGAAAAGCATTGGCTTTGCAACGTGCTGATGGGGCAGAAATGACTCTTCATTGCCTTATATGAGGAAAATCATGATACAAACAGGGCTGGGGGAGGCCAGGGTAAATCCAAGTGACTTCAGAGCCATCTTCCCTTGCTCAGACCTCTTGCCAGTCTTTATAGGTTTGAGGGAATTCAGTGCTTTTATGGAGCTCAGAGACACAGAATTCCAACTATCTGGACCCCGATGTGGACATCTCTACTTCAAAATAAGTTCTCCATGGCCAAGATATTTCTCTGTGGAGAGTTTTGATAACACTTGCCAGGAGCAGAGGCTCCTGCTCAGCAAGTTCCTGACTAGCAGTTTGTACCCGGTAGTTTGTTTTGATTCAAACTGGGGGAAAAAAAAAACAAAAACAAACAACAACCCAGCCAGGAACTGGGGATGGGAAGCCTGGAAGGAGAGGGCAGGGAAACAAGCTGCCAGGGAGGAGAGGAAAGAGGCTGATTGGGAGTGAGATCAGATCAGCCCCTCCCTGGGGCTGCAAGGAAACAGTCACCAGTCTGACTGTTTAACTCAGGGATATTCGAAAAGATAACCGAAAACAAACAAAAGAAAACGAAATTATAGGAAGAGGGGAATTCAAATGCTGCAGCAAATCATTCCACAAATCCCAGCTCCAATAGGCAAATTTGCTTCTGCTGGCAGAAAGCTGGAATACTGCTGACTTCCGACCCCGCTGCTTAAATCAGGGCAGGATTTGGCACAGGCCACTTTTAAAGCTGCCTGAAAATGCCATATCTCCCACGAAGGCTTCCAGGGAGAAGGCTTTGTCCAGGCACTGGTTGGAGCCACCCCACACCGCCCAGTGCCGTTCCCAGCCTGGATGGAGCCACTGGGGGAGGCTGAGCTGGGCTGAACCTGATTTTGGGAGGCACAGGGCCCCTTTCCAGAGAAATACCGTGGCCACCCACACTCCAAAACCCCCCTGCAAAGCAGTGACAGCTCTGCCGCTGTCGAGGAGGAAGAGTCTCTGGTGATGTAATGAAAATTCCCCTTGGTAATTCAGAGAGTGAAAGCAGAGGGTGCCTGCCGGGAAGGGATTGTGAAACTCAGACCGGGAGTATTTGCATGGAGGAACTGGGGGTGTGCCTGGCCGGGAATATCGCTGTGGTGGGACACTGGCAGGAGGCACCTGATAAAACAGAAACTCCAGCTCCTACCACATCCCCTTTGCCCACCCCCCCGCAGTTCCTGATTACCCAGCTTATCACAGGTATGGTAAATACCTGTTGCTCTCATCCCTGGCCTGCAGGACACAGAGGGATGTTGAAACAGCTATTTCAGGGCAGACAAAGATTCAATCTGCCTGAAACCTCCGGGTCATTCAGGCGCAAAGGTGTGAAACCCTGCCTGGCACAGACTGTTTTCTCTAGAATTCTGTGGGTCTCCTCGGGGTTTCTTCCACTTTTCACAGACAGGGATGGGGGGGGTGTTACTCACGGGGCACAGGCTGTGTTGTAAAGCAGATAGAGTTTAGAGAAAATCCAGCTCGTGTGGCTGCTCTCTGAAATAGCCACTGAGAGGAAGAAATGAGGGAAGGAGGGGAACAGCTTTGCAGCAGGAATTCTTCCTTGTTTTCGGACAGGGGCACTCAAGAGTGACTCAGCTCTTGTTTTGCTGGGCAGGGTGAGACCTTTGGCCCTGCTGGGGTGGGACAACCAGGGTTGTTAAAGGCATCCAGGCACATCAGGATTCCCCGGTGCCAAAATGCAGATGGCAGTTTCAAGGGTCTCTCTGCTGAGAACCCACCACAAGGCATGGCCAGGTATGTGCTGTGACACCTGAGAGCTGCTGTACTCACAGCATTTAGAGGAAGGTGACAGGGACAGACAGATCCAAGTAGCACAGAGGTATTTTAAACCTCTCAGAGGTGCAGTGCAGGGTCTCTTCCCAGCTTCCTGCCCTGAAGAGTCGTGCCAGAAGCACGTGGCCTTCCTCGCTCCTCTTTTTGGGGTCCCAGCTCTGCTGTGTGCAGAGCAGGGATGTCAGTCTTGCTGTGTCCAAGGGATCCAGCAAAGCTTAACCCCGAAAGCCTTGAGCTCTGTGGCGAGGGACACTGTGCACTCACGGGGAGCAGCTGTGGATGCACCAACTGAAGCTCATTGGGGTCATTTTCTGCCAGGGCCCCAGGGAAGCACTGTGTTGTAATGACATGCACTGGGATCGTTTGTCAGATGGAGATGTCATTAATGGCCCTCATGTCTCTCCAGGGAAGGCACCAATGGCTGGGGAGGGCTCTCCCAGTGCGCACATTGCTGGGTCTATCTAGTTAGTCCGTGTTCTGTTTGCTTCTCGTGGTCCCCTGAGATGTGTTCAGGGAAGGAAGAGATGATTCTGCTTGGACATAACAAGGACTGACATTCTTTTAAATGAAGAGGAAAAGGCAGGAGATGGGAGCCTTGGGATCAGAAATGCAAGGCTCTTCCAAGAGGATTCGCTCTGGTTTAGTCTGTGGTTACACCTCCCCTCCCCTCCATCTCCTCATCCCACTCTGCTCCCTCCTAACACCCACACACAGAGCAGTCTTCCACTCCCTGCTGTGACTTTCTGGGGAAGATGCTGTCATGTGAAATCCTGGGAGAGAGTTACCACATGGAGCTCTCCGAGAGCGTCGTCCCTTGCAGAACAGGCCTGCAGACGGAGGAAGGCTGCGCTCCCCCTCCTCGAAATCCTGAGCGCTCTCATGGAGGGGGGAGCGGGGAATCATCTTGTAAGCTTGGGAGCCGCCTACACACATGGCAAGGCTTGTCAGCAGCTGATAAAAGAGGTGGGAGGTGGGGAGATTTTGAGGGGGAAGAACTGTGGAGGCTCTCATGCCCACGTAGCTCCCCATCCTGTCTCCTGCAGGGCTCCAGCAGCCGGGATGGTCATGGACCTGACCCCGTCAGTGACACACATGCATTGAGAAGAGACCCCAATTAGGGACTCAGATAACTACTGTCTACTTCAGCAGTGACGTAAAGGTGTAGGAAGCCTTAAGCAATTACTTATAATAGTAATCTGACATGCTTTTTCCCTCTACAAAAGAAGCATTTCCTTTTGTAATGAAAGCACAGGCTGTTCTGAGTTCTTTGTACACCTGCGTGCTCGAGGCTTTGGGGATGGAAGTGACAACGATCCCTGCTCTCCAGTCACTCTTACCAGTGACCTGCTACCCTTAATGATGGGGGATTTATAACTGAGAAGGTTTAGCACAGTAGGGTGCTGCCATGAGAAAAGGGCTGGTCTGATCCCTACGGGACCAGGGAGCAGCCAGACTCCCTCCTCACCAGAGTTGTTAAACAGGCAATTATGTGTTTGGTATTGGCATAAACACGGGCAAATTAGTCTCTGGAGGAAACCCCAGTGCCTGTGATGGCTGGCTGTGGGAGAAGGTGGTGGTGGCAAGCACCAGTGACAGCAGAAGGCACAGACCTGCCTCTCCTGGGCACACTGTGATGGGTGGTGGTGGCCAAGCACACAGGGGAGAGCCAGGTGCCACCAGCAAGAGGAGATGGCATGGCAGGGCAGGAATCCAGCACTGGCTCTGGAGTATCTCCCTGATGGCAGCTGTTTTTCGGGGTGCTCAGCATCTTGCAGGACATGAGCAAACCTGGCCACAGCAGAGGCAGCAAGAAGCGAGGTGAAATCTTCAGGAGGGCCATTCATGGAGGGCTAAGGAAGAGTTTGTTCTACCCTTCAGAAGGCAGATGCAGAAGCCAGAGCTCTGCAAGGAGAACAGAGTGAGGCACTGGCCTGGTTTCCAGGAAAGGAGAACAGTGTGTCACAGAGAAGGCATTGAAAAGACCTGAGGCTTCTGCCTCAGCTTTTTGACTTACTCCTGCAGACACGTGGGTGTTTGGGAGTTCAAAAGGCTGGACTGGAGGCTGTCCTGCAGCTGGCAGAGGACAGGAAGCTGTGGGCTTCTCCAGAGCTGCTGGAGCATTGACCACAGTGTTCCTGTCTCTGCTGGAGATCCCTGCTCGGCTCAGCATCTCTCCCTACAGCGCTGACCTTTGCAGGGGGAGTGTGGGAATCTGAGCTGGGTGGGAAAGACTCGATACAAGGCAATAGCTCAAGTGCCCAGACCCCCAAAAGACACTGGCAGCCCTTCAGCAGCATCTCAAAAACCTCACAGGATCTCTGACATCCTCTCCAGCTGGTGCATCCCACCGCACAGGTAGGGCTGGGCACACCACACGTTTCCTCCAGCCGACCCACCCATTTCCTATTTTCTGCAGACATGACAACTAGTGAGTTAATCCTGCAGGCCATAAACTAAGCTGTATTAGCAGACACCATCTGTCCTTTTTCATTTGCTGATGCACGACCTATTTTGCTGTGTAGTGGAGCAGGCGCTGCAGTTTCGGGGCTTGCATATTGCAGTGTCCCTGTTGCCAGGGTATAATCCACTGCTCCCAGTGACCTGCTAATGGGAGAAAGCTCCAGTAAACTGAGCACCAGTGGGACCTGCTGTCGTGGGCAGGTGGTGGCTGAAGCCTCTCCCTGTGGCTGCTTGGCCTCAGAGGAGGTTTGAGCTTCAATCCCACAAAGCACCAGTTAGCACCTGGAAAGGGAAAGGTCTCAGCAGGACTTCCTGCCCTCAGCAGGGTCTCACCTTACCTGAAGCCCCTTCAGCAATGGCCACGGGGAGGGCACTGTGAAATAACACCCTCTCAGAGCCACCACCCAACTTTCAAAGCCCTGGGGCTGGGGACACAGAAAGCAAAATAAAAGTGAAAGGGGCTGTTCGCTTTGGCAGGGGCGGAGGCACATCCACACTCCCTCACTTGCCGTGGAGAGACCTGAATTGTTCAGGTCTCTTCAGGATCATCAGTGAGAGTAGGGGCCCTGCTGTCTCCTCCTGAGGACACACAAGTGGTACTTCTTTCCCTGAGGAACAACCCTTCACTTTGTCTCAGAGGCAAAGCTTCCAAAACACGACAGCCTCGGCACTGGCAGAAGTGCTGCAACACAGGGACCGTCCTCATACCAAACTGAGCAATGGCAATCACACCAGGACAGGGAAAGAGAGGAAGAGAATTCTTTCTTTATCCCTCTAAGGGGATCTGGTCATGTCTTGGAGCAGCCTGGTGACCCTTGTCTGGGTACAGAAGTACAGACATTGTGAAAGGTCATAAAACCATCAGGATTTTTCCAAGCCAGTTATCACTATTTGACTTAACCAAGTCTTGAGGCAATTCCAAAGGTTAGTGCCTTGCTGCAAAAAGCCTCCTGAATTTACCAGCTCTTAATTTAACTCAGCATGGGTGGCAGACTTTTCCCTTGAATTCTGAAACAAAGAGCCAGGAAATTCTGTTGTTTGCTGTAAGGAATCAGGGAGGGAGTTGAGCACAGGGACTGGGTAACAACACACTCATTTGTTACTCAGAACCAGGATGGTCACTGCTTGCTGACCTCTGTCTGGGCTCCCAAAATCAGACGGGGAATTTTCAGCTTCCTGTCTCACTGCACAAAAGCGGAAGAGAGAGTGGAAGGGGTTATTCAGACTGACCTTGGCCTTAGCCAGACCATTTCTTTCTGAGTTAGCTCAGTTGCAGCATTCGGGCTTTCTGAGGAACTCTCACGTTGCTGGGTAGGATGTGGCCCAAATGCACCCACTTCTGTGCCATCAGTGCCCTCTGAGTAGCCAGTGCTGGCTGGAGTCATTCCCTTTTCCTGCCAGTCTTGCTCTTTTCTCTCAGAAAGTGTCTTAAGCTCTTAACCCCGGGGTTTCCTACCCTGCTGCAGCTGAAATCGATGGTTACTCCTGCACAGTCTCACTGCCTACAGAGATGGCTGACCCCTCTGTCAAGCTCTGTACCCACAGCTTCCAGGAGCAACAAGCCCCGCTGTCTCCTTCCTGCCTCTGCTAAGCTTTGCCCAGTGTTCCCTCCTTGTGGACACTCACTTGGCCTCTCTGTCAGATGTGACAAGATATAATGACTTTCCACGACGTGCCCTGATGTTCCTGCTGCTCTCCTGCAAGGTGTAATCTCCATCCTGCACTGGGAAGAGGATAGCTGGTGACAGGATCTCTGTGCTAGGAGCAGACTGACAGTTTGGGGTGTAAACCCCCACAGCAGGACTGGCCCCAACGCTTCTTCTTTCTTTCTTTGTGCTTTGGGAAGAGAACAGACTCAAGAATTATATTGATCTGAGTCCAAGAACAAACATTCCCCCTTCACAGGCCACAGCCTCTCCTGTGTCATGTGAGGAAGAGAAGCAGGGAAGGGCAGTGCTTTGCCAAGACTAGAATGTACCCAAATCTATGAGTATTGTCAGGAGCTGGGAAGAGGAAGAAAGAGCCCATGTGGTCAGCCCTGGAAAGGGCAGTTCCTGCTGAGAACTGGCTGGGGAACATTCCCATTTTCCTAACCAGCAACAGCTGTCAAAAGGGGAAAGAAGAGTGATTGTGGACCCTGCCAGCAGCACCTCTCATCTGAGAGCTCCCAGCACAGCCCTCTGGCCCCGCAGCAAGGAAAACGTGTGTCATTTTCCAGAGGGCTGAGCCAGCACTAACCAGGTGGGAAATTTTGAACATCTGCTTGATCAGGGTTCCCTTGTCTCAGCTGAGATCTTTCCCCAGCCCGACCCTTGGCTGCTGATTCAGTCCAGGGTTGCTCCCCTCGTGCTCTGCTCTCTCTGTGGCTGAACAAGGGGGGCAGAGGGAGAGGGGAGCTGTGGTTTGGTATGTCCTTCATTCCTGGGTCATCATGGAAAGGCAAATGGGTTTTGTTCTGCTGGGGTTTGCTGCTGACCCACTCCTTCCTTCCCCCAGCCTGATGCCATGATCACAAGGCCAATCTCTCTGAGTTCTCTTCAAGCAGGGCCCACCTTTACCACAGCCAGGAAATTCCTCTTCTCCCTCCCTCCTCTACCTCATCCCCTCACCACCAGGAGAAACCCTCTTCCCTCTCTGAGGCTTGTCATATGTGGGTTGCCTTAACCAGTGTTTGAGCAAATTACCCCCTGTGCTGCCTGAGGCTGGGCTGTGCACAGCAGAAAACTGAGTAGGAGGTTTCTGGGGCGATCAGTGTGCACTGAGACCTCAAATGCTTCTCTGAAATCAGGCCCTGCTGCTGCTGCTCCAGAGCATCCTTCCAACAGAGAGGCAGAAGCTATGACCGCCTCTCATCTGCCCAGCCTGGCCATCTCTGATCCAGGCTGCCATCCCAGTTCCCCCAAGCACTGGGAAAATCCAGTGCCTGACACCAAAACAGCAGTAGCTGCCAAGAGCCTTCCAGCTGCCTCTGAGTTCCAGGATCCCTCCCCAGCTCAGCCCTGCAGTCTCTCAGGGGGAACTGTCAGCAAAACCAGCCCTCTTTAACCAAAGCAGAGGCAGCCTGGCTTTACCTGGCCTCCCTCTGTCTTTCCCTGCTCCCTTGGCATCATTAATTCTTGGGGAAAAGCCTCTCAGGGCAGCACCGACTCCTGCCCGTCCCCCTGTACGTGCGGCTCAGCCGCAGCAACACGCTGGGGCTCACGTAGCTCTGGGTCCTGCTCCAGCTATTCCCACCCACTTTCCACGGATCCCCTGCAGGATCCACAGCCCAGCACCCAGGGGTGCTGCCTATCCCCAGACCAGCGCTCTCAGCATGGGATGAGCAGCAAAACTGCAGCTGGAAAAGCTGGCAGTGGACACGGAGCAGAGCCCTGTCCCTGGGCTGAGGACCAAGAATGCCTCTTTCCCATCAGACACGCCAAGGCTTTGAGCTCTGCCAAACCCCAGTGTTTGTTCCTGCCTTTGGCAAGCGAGGAATGGCAACAAAAGCATGTGCGAGGCAGAAGGAGTTCAGTGAAGGAGGGAAGTGGGTTTCTCTTGGGTCTCAGTGACCTTTTCTGGTTTGGAAAGAACAGAGATGTGCAGAGATGCTCACAGTGCACAGCAAGGCTGTTTCCACTGCCACAGCAGCAGAACAAACCCCGTGGCCTCCTTCAGTCACAGGAAACTGGAGCCCAGAGCCACAGCCCAGCCTTTGGCTGCTGGGATGGAACCACTGGAAATCCAGCTCCAGGGAGTCGGTGCCTTTGCCTGTTTGCAAGGAAAATTTATGTGCAGCCACGGAGCCTTTCTATGGGCACCTCGTCTTCCAGCCCTGTTCTCTGGGATACAGCTCCTGCTGCGTGATGGGAACAGCTTCTCTTCGTCTGGCACTGGCTGAGCCAAGTTCTCTTGGAGCCCATGGACTGGGAGTTATATCAGCAATGCCCTTGGCCACGAGGATCCCATTGACTCTCTTCACCTCCCTCCTTAGAGAAACAAGCACAGAGAAGGAGCTGTTGGAGCAGAGCCAAGAGAAGGGCTGAGACTGAAGAGTCCAATAAATCCAGCAATTTCTCCATGTGCTTAACCTCAGAGAGAAAAAGTGACGCTGGCAGGAGGAAAGAAAAGGCTCTGTGCAGGTAGGTCAGGAATGCACCTAAATCCTCCCAGAGCTGAGAGCCAGGAGCAGGTTTATAGCAAAGATAGAAGAGCTGATTGGGAAAGCTGATTTGGCCAAAGGGATAATATTTCTGTTGGGAACCAGAGAAACTATTGATTACTCAAGTAACCTCAGCTATTAAACAAACAGCTACCTCAGCAGAGAGAAATTTCAGCCTGGGTTTTGGGAGAGGATCGAGGGGACTCCAAGGCGGCCCAGGCAGAAGTGGGAATGTGTGTTCCCACTCTCCTTAACTCAGCTGCTGCCCCTCCTGCTCCCAGTGGTACCAGATAAGGAGTGAAAACAAACACAAGGTAGGCGCCTGTGAGTGCCCCTGCCACGGGAACGGGAAAATGTTCACTGCAGTGGAGTCGTGGCCAAGATGGACCGTGGAATAGGAAGGATTAAAATGTCTCACAGGACCTGGCTCAGCTCCCAGGGCCTTCTCTGGACACTGGCACAAGGGCAGCTCCTCCCGGCGCTCCAGGTCTCTGCAGAGGCTCAAAGCTCCCTAGCTCTTTTCCCAGAAGGGAGCACAAGTTCCCATTTGTTGTATTTCATTATTATTGTGTGTCTGGCAGTGACAGCCTGTGGTAGGGACCGAATGCACAGGTAAGAGCACGGCTGTGAAAGGGGGTCACATGAAGGCACTGGGAGCATGTCAGAGCCTCAGCTGCTGCAGCTGATGTGCAGATGCCAGACTATGTAATATTCACATGATCATCCCTTTTGCAGTGTAGGCAAGTATGGGGGAAAGCAAGGAGAGCCAGCTGAGCCACGGAGAAAGTCAAGGACTGGGAGGGTTGGCTTGGCCTTCCTGCTCGTAGGAGGTTCTGGTGCCATTCCCCCACTAAATTCTGCCTAACCTTGAAAAAAAAAAATCAAGTTGAAACAAGACTCTGAAAGCAGTCCTGCAACCTCGGGGACTGAAACTGCAGACCAGCAGCGCTGACTCCTCCCTGCACCCTTCCCAACCCGGCCCTGGGAGCCCCTGGCTCCGGCCGTGCCCAGCGAGGTCCCTCTTGGAACGCCGGGGCCTGTCCTGGGCTGGCTCCCTCCCAGCACAGCTGCCCTGGGTGGTGCTGAGGGCTGGCACAGAGCTGCTGATGGGCCCTCTCCTCCCTGCCTGCCCACGCCAGAGGCACAGAACACAGCTGGCCACGCGGCCCTGGGGGTGACAGCGCAGCCTGGCACCTTCCACGCGTGGGGCTCCGACCCCCTGGGCCCCACAGAAGCCCCACAGAGCAGCACAAGCTGGTGCTGTTTGCAGTTTCCACACCACAAGCAGCACTGTGGCCACCTGAGCCGCTCCCAAACGCTCCCTTTATAGACCCAGCCTGTCTGTGCCTTACTGTGCATCACACAGCAATTGCTTCCCTAATTAAAGCCTATTTATGCTCGTTACTGCAATTGTGCTCTCTCACTGACTCTCCAGCACTCCTGGCTGCATTTCTCCATGGCCCCACCACTGCCCCCAGCCCTTCAAATGACTCCAAAATGTGCTATATCAACAAAATGGTTGGGACAGGAGCAGTGGCCTCTCCCTATGGATTTCAAACAGGGTTTCTACTTTGTGCCTCTTCCATCTCCACCCCAGTACCGGTTTCTGACACCAACAGGAGTTACCAACACTGGGCTTTTGACCCCAAATGTACTTTCCTCAGTCAGACACGCACCAAGGATCCTAACAGGCCAAAACCAGGGTAGCACAGATGAGTGGGTGCTAACAAACTCACTTTCTAGTTCGCTAATGCTGCGTGTAGGCGTAGAGTCCCTACATCGCGTGGAATCGGAGCTGGTGAGCCCACCAGCTTTTTCAAGCATTAAGGAACCCTTGGATTAGGAAGAAAGATGAAATTCCCCCCGGGGAGGGGGGGTAGGCCCTGCTGGGCCACTGCAGGGCACAGAGGTGACCGTCACCCTTGCTCCCTCCGCAAGCGGATCGGATCCCGTTATGCAACCGCTGTGCTCAAAGGCAACACGACATCCAGAGAGCTCTCAAGGACCTCGTTATTTTGCCTCCCAGGTCTGCAGATCCCCGGGATCCACATCCAGAGAGCTCCTGGCAATGGTCATGCCCCTGGCTGCCTTCCCCAGAACTCCTGCTTGCTGCACAGGCAGGGTAAGTGCTGAGGCTGCTGGAGATGTGCAGTTGGGGATTCCCACCCCAACCGCGCTTCTGGGATCGGTCCCAGTGCTCCAGCTCTGTTTACAGCCTCCTCTAAGATAGATGTAGCTCAGGGGACAAGGTCTCCAAACTTCTGATTCATTTCATCAATGACTTGTGCTCTAATCCCTAGGGAGAACTCTGCTCCCCTTTCCTAGAGAGGGAGCAGGGCTGCTCCCCTGTCCCTTCAGCCTGTTCTGGAGGCACAGGTACTCCTGGCTCTTCCCAGCACAGTGCCAGTGACACACACTGGTATCCTGGGGGGGAAGCATTTGCACCAGTTTCTGCACCAGCCAGGCAGGCTCTGACCTGGTCTCGCTGTTCAAGAGCCAAGCCCTGCTGTGCCAGGCTGTTCGGGCATTGTGTAACGTCCCCGCTTCCCGGGAGCCATCCCGCAGCACATCACCCACAGCGCTGCCGAGGCCGGCGCTGGTCCTGCAGCCGCTCGCGGAGCCCCCCCTGCCCCGGAGCATCTCTTACCTGTCCCCGGAGCCCACTCGCAGTGCAGCGCTCTCCCCTCCGCAGTCTCCCCGCTCTCCCTTTCCCACTCCCCTTCCCTCTGCACCACCTCCCTGCGTGATGTCAGCGCAGCCCGGCCCCCGCAGCCTCCCCAGCGCACCCATCGCATCCCACTGCTGCTTCCCCAGCCCAGCGGTTGCCACAGCGACAGGAGGGGAATCCCATCCTCCGGTCCTCCACCTCCCAGGGCCTCGCTTGGTATCACCCACTGCAGCTCTTCCTAAAGAGACCGCGGGAAGGGCAGGGGAGCAGCAGCAGGGAATGGTCGGTGATGGCCTTGGCCCAAGATGCCTGGAAGGGAAGGGGGAGCAGGGGCAGTTAGGGGAAGCAGGCTCAGAGCAAACAGGCTCTCACCTTATCCACAGTTCCACCCGTGCCCCCTGAGCTCTTCCCACCTTTCCACCCCCTCTCTTCACTGCTCCCAGACAGTTCTTTGTTCCTCAGCCCCCTGTGCTCGCTGGTTCAGGGCTGTGCCAAGCGCACCGTGATGGCACAAACTCCCCCCCAGACCAGGATCTGTGCTACTCGCCCGCAGCAGAAATCTCTGCAGTGACTCCTCCTCGCTCCCAGGTCAAGGTCAGAGATCAGGTAACGATCAGAAACTTAAGACCAGCTCCAAACCAGACGGTCAGGAGTCGGTGGGCTCATTACCACTAACCACAACCCCACAGTGGGAGGTTTTCCTGCAATCCCTGTCGCCAAAGGTTTCGTTGGGAAGGGAGAAGGGCAGATACATTTTTAGGTCTGCAGCACATTTTTAATGGAAAGAGATGGCCCAGGGCTTTCATCCCTCCCCCCCATCCAAGATGCTGTTTCTTTTCAGCAGAAATATTGCTGCATTAGAGAACAGGTCACTTCCTCTATCAGTGAGAATTCAGTGTCCTATTTGATGCTGGTCCTTGTGCTATAAATAGGAATTTTCCCCTTTTATAGCTGCTGAATTATTGTGTGTATGAAATATGAACACAGTTTTCAAAAGAGTGCCTGATAAGCAGCTTGCTGGAACGAAATGATTGAGCAGAAGGAATTTACAGCACCTGCAGAGCATCGTGTGCTGTGGAAAACATTCAAGGTCAGCGTGAGAGAGTCAGGTCACAGCACAGATCCAACTCCACAGCATCCCAACAATCCATTTCACACCCCACACTCAGGCAAGGATCACCTCAGAGGAGGCAAGACACCTCCAGCCCATGGAGCAGAATGCCAGGAGGAGCAGGCAGAACAGGTTTTTGAAACAGCAGGTAGGGAGTAGAGGACACAATCCCAAACAACGAGGAAGAGCATAGTTTAACATCCACCATCAAAAGGCACAAGGGAAGAACACCACAAACGCCAGGGAGGCACAAGCTTGGCTTCAAAAGAGGGAGAGTGGCAATGGGAGGTACAGAGAGGTAATAAAGACACTTGAGCACAGAGACTGAATGGTGGAGGAGCAGGAGAGCCCAATTATGCTGGAAAATCAGTAATTTCTGGAGGAAATGGGCATATGCAGCCCAACCCTTTCTGGTATTGGGCCATGGTGCCTGAACCAAAGCCCTGAACACAAGCAGGGCTGCAAGAAGTGTGGATAAACAACTCTCCATCAGCACATCAAGAACAGCCTCCTCTGGGATACCTGTGGGTCAGGGTCCCTGGGGAGGCAGGAGAAAGGGAGAGCAGGAAATGCTCTCATTCCCTGCAATAGGACAGGTTTTTTTCTCCCCTGTGAATTTAGAGAGGCACTGGTGGAGGAAGGGATGCAAGAAGGTCTGAAAGGCAGAAAGCAAATGAGCAGAAGCAGAACACACAATATGTGGCTTCCAGTTGCTGCAGGAAGAGACAAGAAAATAATATCAGCTCCTCCACACACTGGAGATGCAAAGGGAAGAGGGAAAAAAAGGAATTACATCAGTTGAAATACCTGCAAGGAGCTCTAGAGAGAAAACCAGGATACACAGGGGCTCAGTGCTTTCAGAGTCACGCATGAACAGGAAAGAGAAGCAGCAAAAGGCACCATTGCTATGGTGATCTAAAGCATTGGACACACTCAGCAAGGAAAAAGAGATAAAAGGAATTACAAGCCACATTTTCAGCTGCACAGAACATCCTTGAGATAGGATCAGGCCCCAGGATCCACCCAGCACAATTGTTAGTTGATGCTGTCTCATCTGCCTCCTCATCCTCCACGCTGTCTGCAGGTCAAAGAGGACACAGCACCAGATACAAATGTAAAGGGGTTATTTTATTATTGATTCAGAGGTTAGACAAGGCACCATTTGATCTAAAAAGAAATGCAAAAAACACCCCCCCCCAATTAAGTGTTATTTTCGCAGGCAATTAAGAAAGTCTCTTTTGCATTTCTTCAGCATTGTGTGAATTCCAGCTTGGTCATGATCACAGAAAAGCCACCCCGTTCCCAGGTAAGGCAGGGTTGGATTAGAGCCACAGCCCCTCTTCAGCAGCAGAGAATCCATGAGAAGTCTCTGTGCCAGGGTTTAGGAATGCAGCAGAACAAGAAAAACAAAACTTCCAGGAAAAACCCACGGCATCTCTTTCTCCTTTCCATTTCAGACATGATGCATCTTTTGTTCGTTTTGGTCCTCGATAGGAAGAGACTTTAGGAAATTCACAGCAAACCTTTCAGCAGCCTCAGGGTACCAAGAGCCCTGAAAGTCCTGGAGAAGCCTGGAATAGCACCTAACCCTACCCTCCAACAGGTCAAGGACCTGCAGCTGATCACTGAGAGGTGTTTCCCCTCTCGTTTTGCCTCCCCAAACATGATTTCTAAGGGGAAGGCCACCTCTTCTTCACAATGATTCTGCCAAATAAGAAATCCAACCAAAACCTTACCAAATCAGCCCCCAAACCCCTTGTTTACCACCTCCTTTCTCCCCCCCCTCCCATCAATCATAACCCCCCACTCCCAGCTGCCCTCCCTGCACCCAAGGGAGGGCTGCAATGGGTGATGTAGCAGAGTGTGCAGCGTTTGGTGGTGTCTCATCTGGTTCCTGGAGTCACTCAGCTGGAATAAATGGGAACAAAGAAAAAAAAAATATTTAGGGGAAAAAAAAAAAGAAACCAAACAAAATGAAGCGTGGCTTATGGCAGAAAGAGGCTGGTGAGCTGGATGCAAAGTGAGCACAAGGGAGGAAAGGAATGGAGAGTGGAGGAACGTCTTGTTCTTGCTGTAGAGTAAAACCCTGACCAAACCCAGGCATGCCAAGTGGCTGGGAAGCCTTCCCTGCCATTATGGCAGCATGGAGGGGGCTGCAGCTCTCTCTGACTCTCTCAAGATAAAAGCTGCTTCTTGACAGTCACTGAGATGCCAGGGCAGCTCTAACACACACTTTGCCCCTCCCTGGAGCACAGGAATCCCATCCCAAAGGCCATCCCGACCTCCCAGCGTGCTGACATCGGGGCTGCCCTTCCACAGGAAAGCCAGAGACAAAGCAAGGGCCATCTGGGAATCCCAGGAGACTGCAAACTGCTGACAAAACCTGCCCTGTTTACTTCCAAACCCTTTCTCCCCAGTCATGTGCTTTCCAAGAGAAAGAAGTCAACTGCTTTCGGTTCCCCGGTGTCATTTCCAGTTTGCTGGAAGGGAAGAGGTTGTTTCCCTGGAAAGGATGTATGAGGACAGAGAGGGATTTTCAGACAAAGGAGAAATTATCAAGAAAAAGAGCAAGGGATTCCTGAGGATTAAGCATCTGCTCTGGACACAGAGCTCACAGCAGCTCAGTGCACAGGAGGGAGATGGGCCATTTCCTCTGGAGAGGAGGTACTCAGTAACTCTCAATCAACAAATACACATGGAAGGCCAAAGGACAAAGTTTCACCTGGGCCAATCTATATTTACAGTGGGGTCCTCTAGGAAGGGCTGGAATCCCTCTAGGAAGGGCTGGAATCCCTCGTGGACAAAGGTCAGTGCCAGCCCTGCAGTGTCACCCTGAGAAGAAAAGGCACTATCTCCCCCAGAGAGCCTGAGGGAGCTCTTGGATTTGCTCAAGAAACAGGAACATTTCCATGAGCTCATAATGAAGGTCGTTAGCTCAAGGGCACATGGAGCCAGTGGTTAATAATGCTGTCTCTCCAGCCTTGAGAAATCATTTGTTTTGCAATAAGGCTTTATTATATTTAGACTTTGGGATCAGGAGAAGCTCAACACATCTTCATCTCCGTGGTCAAAACCAAGGCAGGAGTGAAGAGATAAAACCCAAGTCCTTCTCTTATCCTCAGGAGATCCCAACCTGCCACAAAGTGACTGTGAGACTCTAAACGCAGACTCCATGTTGTTAAAAAGAGCAAGAAGCATTAATTTGCTATATTAGGGCCCACATTTGACAAGAGGTTGAAAATCCCCCCACTTTCTGCCCCCCAAGTCCCATCAGCACAGGAAGACAGGCAGTGCTCTCAGGTAACCTGCCATCCCACAGGGAATAAAACACATACAAGGAGAACATGTCATCACCCAGCCCCGAACAGCAGCCAAACTGTCCCTCCCACAGCTGCTCCCCCAGCGACACACACACAGCAACCCCACGTTTCATTCCTGCACCTTCACATCCCCTGGGAAAATCCTTCCCCCATTGCTTAATCTTGACCTCCAACCTTCTCCTAGGCCTCTGTGGAGGAGCCAGGAGGAGTTGAAAGTACAGTTCCTTCCAGGGAGGTGCATTTCTAGGATGAAACAAAAGCTTTCTGACCCAAAAGGGTGCAGATCCCATTTTTGGCAGCCAGAACCTGGGCTCGCTGCGGCCTCTAGAGGCCAAAATCTCCCACACCCGCAGACAGACTGACAGTTCACATACAGCAAGAGAGAGAGAGACCGTTAACAGCTTGTTTAATTAGAGAATTAGCATAATATGCTGCCTTGGGCTGCATCACCTTGTCCCCTCCTCTTCTATCTGCTCAGCTCTTCACCCTCCCTGGCCCCAGAGACACAAAGACAGAGAGACAGAGGGAGAGAGAGAAAGCAGAGCCCCGTGCTGGGACGGAGCCCTAAATGAACATAACCAGGTCTTTACATGTTGCTCTTGAGAAGGCTGCCAGGATGCTGGCAAACACCACATCAGGAGACTGGGAGGCATCCACGGCCGTATGGATCCCCCTCTTGCTGTAGTAGGAGATCAGGGGGGAGGTCTGGGTGTGATAGGACTTCAGGCGGGTTTTCAGGGCGGTTTCGTTATCGTCGGAGCGGCGGATCAGGGGCTCTCCAGTGACCTGGGAGAAGCAAGGGGACAGTCTCCAGCTTGCTGCAGCCTGGCACGCTCCCCCTGTTCTCTCCACAGCTCCCACAACCCCTGCTCCCCTCCTCCAGGCCAGGCTAAATGCGGAGCTGCAGAGGCGACCCCCGGGTCTGTGGAGGGGGACGGAGCGAACCTGGGGCAGCCAAAACAAATCCCAGAGCGCTCACTGAGCAGAGGAGGGTTCAGCACTGTGGTCGTTCCCCCACACACCACTCCGGGAGCCCCGAGAGCAGGCACCAGCTACAGTTGCTCCCCAGGATGGAAACCAGTCACAACCCACCGCAACTTCAGCTGTGGACAGAGTCCAACAGGTTCTGAGGCCTGGCAGAGCCCGGGCCAGCTCTGCAGCACATCCATCCCTTCATCCATCCCTCCAGGCCTCGCTCCCCGCAGTGCCGTCGGCTCAGGCTGCCCAAGCAGTTCCCCACGCTCCCCAGAAAGCCAGGACAGAAGGTACAAGAGAAGGAAAGAAATGAGTTCTTTTTTTTTTTTTTTTTTCCAGGGAGACTGCGAAGCATCAGCTAAACCCAAAGCAAGGCAAGCTGTGGCCCTGGGAGCTCACATACATCGTCCTTCATGGGCTCTTTCGGGGGCCTGAACTCCTCGTGATACGAGCGGCCGCTCGCTGGGTGAATCAGCCTGAGACAGAAAATAAGTGTCAGCAAAGCAGAGGACAAACTCTCCTGAACCTGCCACTCATCAGCACAGAAACATCTGCGACAGCAACACGGTTTGCCTTTCACTTGTACAGAAAAGTCTCCGTAGTTATTTCTGTACCAAGGGCCTCTTCAGTTTGGAAAAGCAGCTGCAGCAGGAGATGGAGAAGGGATTTTTACTTCCTGCTTTGCTGGGGAAGGGGTCTGGCTCCTGGAGGCGTGAGGGTGACACAGTGCAGCAGGAAACACACCTGACCTTAGCCAGCAAGTTCACCAGTGCCCAAACGTGTGCAGTGTCCTGCCTAAGGGAGCGATAATAACTTTGGAGAAGACCTTAAAGGCTGATCTGGGGCACCAAGGATGCTGATTCCTATCAGCAATCCCTAATTTTTAGGGCAAGGGCTGTGCTCAAGGCTGGTCCAGCCATGGGAGAGCAGGTGAGGGATCGTGGCAGAAATCTAACAGAGACCAGCAGCAGGGCCAGCCCTAAGCACTGTGAGGACAACCTGGGATCTGAAATCAGGATTAGACCAGGAAACCTCAACCTGTGCACTGAGCATCTGGAGAGAAGCGTTACCGTCCAGTGATCCTCCGGATCAGCAGGGAGTCAGGGATGCTGAACTCAATGACCGAGTCGAGCTTCTCCCTCCTCTTCTCCAGGAGATCATCCAGCTGCAAGAGCAAACACCCATCTCAGAGGGGCTGAGGGGCCAAGGGACCCCTGCCTGCAGGGAAGGAGGTGCCAGAGCAGTCCCTGAGCAGGGTCTCACGTACCATCTCCGCCTGCTTCACCGTGCGGGGGAAACCATCCAGCAGGAACCCGTTCTTGCAGGGAGGGGAGTCCAGGTTGTTCTCAATCAGCTCCACCACCATCTCATCGCTCACCTGCAGACAGGGGAGATGCCCGTGGTCAGGAGGGACACCCTGAACTTACACACAGCTGCCTCCAGAGCTGCTGCACTCACAGTGGGACTTTTGGGGTTGTCCTGTGCAGGGCCAGGGGTTGAACCCTATAATCCCTGTGGGTTCCTTCCAGCTCAGGATATTCTGTGACTCTGTGATCCATGTCAGTGCCCAGGCTGCTTCAGGCCCTTCCTACAGCCAGAGGCAGCAGCCACAGCACAGGGCACTGCTGTTAACAGGGTGAAAGCTGTGTGCACATTCCTGCCCACGTCAGGGAAGCACTCCCTGCCATGGCTGCTGTGGGAAGCACTCCCTGCCATGACTGCAACACCAGGATGTGGCCAATGAGACCTTTCACTCCAGGGATACTCCAACAGCCTGCCAGGGACTTGGACCAGTGCTGTGACCTTGCTGTTACAAAGGTTGCTGTGTTTCAAGGAACACTGTCAGCTCGAAGACAAACTCCTGAGATTGTTTCTATTTTTTTTTTTTTTTTAAAACCAACTCACACCAGAAAATTTCAACATAACCTTGATTTCCTGTTACTTTGTACCTTCACCCACACATCCCCCTCGGGAGGCAGGAAGGGCAGAGCAGGCAAGTTGCTCATTGACTCCCATAAACCTTGTGTGAAGGTAAAGGCCCAGTAGTTGCTGACAAGCTCTGGCTTCGCTGGAGAGTTTTCTCCCATCCAACAATCTCGGCATACCGCTGGGATTAGTGCCTTTTCCACACTGCAGCACTAACAGATGCTGCAGCCCCAACAATAGCTGTTTATTTGGGAGCAGCTCTCCTCAGCAGTGCTGTTTTCTCCAGCACACACAGCTGGGACCCAGTAGGATTTGGGAACCAGGCTGTCACAACACACAAACAGCCCCCAACAGGCAGGGGGGGGAAGCAACAAGTCACTTCTGTGCTTTCCTGATTACACCCTTCAGAGAAACAGCCCCTGAGCATAAACCCATCCCAAACTGCTGTGCTCCCAGCTGAGTTATCACAGAGCCAGAGCTGCAGGGTGTCCCAGTGGAGCAGCCTGCCACACACACACACACACACGTGGCAGATACCACCAGCCTCACCAGATAACGTCCCTATCTTTCATAACCAGCTGGGTATTGCAGGCTCGGTGTTGCAACGAGCTCTGGGCAAGAGCTGAGATAAGCCACGTCACTCTCCCCATCTGGGGCTCCCAGAGGCTCCCTGGGGTGTCACGAGCCCGTGACAGCCGCAGGGATGCCCGAGATCTGCCCCAAACCGGGGGCAAGTCGCTGCAATTTGTGGTTCCTTGAGTTTCCCCGAGATAGTTCAGTCCTTCTGATGAGATAATTCGACCCTCCTAAAGTGAATGTCAGAGATTCTAACTCTTGTCTCCGGGGGACTCAAAGTGCCTCTCTCACTCAGCACCTGCTGTGACTGTCACAGCAACACCTTTAAGTCTATTTTCGCCACTTGTGCAAGAGCTGGGATGCAGATGAACCCTCTGAAGTGATACCTGGAGTCCATGTATCAATCATGGAGAGAGGCAGGAGCAGCAAAGCACGGCTGCAACATCCTGCAGCTCCAAGAACACACCTTCACCTCAAACAGTGCTCAGAAGCCAGTCAGAACCCACCTTGTGAGCATAAAAGCAAGAACCACCCCAGGGACACAGGCTGCTGGAAAGCAAAGAGCAACTCTGAAGAGGAAAGATGTTTTTATAGGATGCTTCTCCCGCAGGATAACAGAAGGAAAACCTCCACCCTTGCCTTCACCCTGCAATCTGCCTTCCCACACTAATTAGTTTTGTCACTGAGAATTCTAAACAGGAGGCGGGTTTTGTCTGCTCTCATTCCAGGTGCTGCCAGCCCATCTCCCCTCCCAGCACATCCCCCCCAGCGACCCACCAGCTTCCCAGCATCCATGGTCTCCTTGAGCCGCTTGCCCAGCTCGGACCCCGAGGCCACCATGGCCCGCAGCATGTCCCCGGTAGCCAGGTGGCACACGCAGTAGGTCTCGGCGAGCTTGGGAGCCTGCGGGAGAGGACAGACAGCGATGGGACGGGGATGGGACCTCGGGGTGGGGGACGGGGGGGGGAGGCTCAGCCGGGGCCGGGGGTGGACAAGGTGGGGCTTTGTCCGCTGTGGCAGCACCGGGACGATCAGCGAACCGCCAGCACGTGGCAGGGCCCGGCGCGGAGCCCACGGAGCGGTCCGGGAGCGGGGCCAGGGACACCGGGAACCCGCGGGCCGGCCCGGATCCGGGACAAAGGGATCCGGGACAAAGGGATCCGGGACAAAGGGGCCCCTGCAGGCGGGACACCACCGGGCCCCCCATCGGGAAGGGAGGCCCCGCGGAGCGGGACACGCCGCAATCCCTCGGCGAGGCCCCACGCGGCGGCCGCACGGGGAAAGAAAGGGCCGGGGCGGGCCGCTCCCCTTCACGCCCCCCCCGCGCATCCCCGCTCACCTGCGTGCCCTTGCCGGCGCCGGGCGGGCCCAGCAGCACGGCGCGGATGCCGTGGCGGAGCCCCGGGGCCGGTGCCGGTGCCGGTGCCGGTGCCGGGCCCTGCCCGCGGCCGCCGCCGGCCTGAGCGCTCGGAGCCATGGCCGACACCGACTGCGCGCCCGCCCCGCGCCGGGGGGCGGGGCCTCGCGCGGTGGGGGCGGGGTTATGCATATGAGGGGCGTGACCACGCGGATAACGGCCATGGGTTTTAAGCGGAGCGGGCGGGGTTAGACGTGGTGTGGGCGGGGTTAACCGGCGGTGGGCGGGGTTAAACCGGCGGTGGGCGGGGCCGCGGCGCCGCGTGGCTCCGGGCTCACCCCCCCCCCCGGTACCGGGCGCTGTGTTCAGTTTTGGGCTTCTCAGTCCCAGAAGGACGTTTTGAGGCTGGAGCGGGCCCGGAGAAAAGCAAGGGAGCTCGGGAAGGCTCTGGAGCGCGTGTCCTGTGAGGAGCGCTTGTGGGAGAGAGCTTGTGGAGAGAGCTTCTCTCTCTCCCTCCCCTCCCTGACAGGAGTCTGTTGAGAGGTGCGGGTCGGGCTCTGCTCCCAGGGAACTAGTGACAGGAAAAGAGGACGTAGTCTTAAGCTGCACCAGGGGAGGTTTAGGTTGGACATTAGGAAGTTCTTTACAGGGACAGTGATTGGACATTGGAATGGGCTGCCCAAGGAAGACGTGGAGTCCCCATTCTTTGGAGGTGTTTAAGAAGAGACTGGATGTGGCACTCAGTGCCATGGTGTAGTAGGCAAGGTGATGTTAGGTCAAAGGTTGGACTTGATGATCTCAGAGGTCTTTTTCAACCTAATTCCTTCTGTGACTCTGTCGTTCTGAGCTCTGCTTGCCCTGGCGCTGCGTGGGCTCAGTGTGGGCTGGGCTCAGTGCCCTGCTCTGCGTGGGCTGTGCATCACGACACTGCCTGGCACATCCAGGAGGGACTGGCACTGCAGTGCTCTGCATCCCTCTGCTCTCCCCTCTCTGCATGGCTCCCCACACCCCACACAGTGCAGTCCAGGACTGGTACCAGGCCAGAGCACTGGGAAAACACGCCAGGATCTCACAGGAGACAAGAGCATCCTTGGCCCTGGTTGCCAGGAGAGCCTGTGGCAAAGCCAAGACCACAGTGTTGAATACAGAAACCCAGGATAAGTGTCCCTCTCACCTCCTTGGTGGGGGCAACTACCCCTCCACACACAGAACATTGGCTCCTCAGCAGCACCAAGGAGGGACCTGCAAATTAGCAAGAAGAAATAAAAAAAAAAAAAATCCCTGCTCAGCCCCTGCTGTTTGTGGGATGGAGCAGTGCAACCGTTTCCAAATGCAGCAAAGACAGCACTGATGGACCAGACGAGGCACCTGCTTTTATGCCAGAGCTGGACCTGCTGCCGGGGGAACTCACCAAATCTGGCAGCACCTCAGCAAGGATCACTCCCTGACATCTTCCTGACTACCTCCTGCCCACCCCACCGGAGTCCCAGCCAGACAGGCACTGCAGGCAGCCTGGTTTCCCTGGCAGCAGCATTTCAGAGGTATTTTGGGCTCTCTTCCCCCCAAGGGTCCCCGTGCACAGGATGTGCAGCCGTGTGAGGTGGCCCCGCAGCAGGGCCGGGCTGGGGATGAGCTGGGCTGGGTGAGAACCCGGGGTGACTCCTGGGGGGCAGCCCCAGCCCTGGGAGGGGGTGGGCGAGGTGGGCGAGCGTTCTCCAAGAGGGATGCAGGATGCTCGGAGGCAGCTCAGCCAATAGGGTGGCTGGATTTGGTTGTCATGGCTACGGTTGGGAGGCAGAGCAGGGAAGGAGCGCTGGGAGAGAAGGGGTGCAGAGCCCCCCCCTCCTCTGCAGAGGCTTGGGGCGGGCAGGGAGCTGGGGCAGGACAAACAGCCGCTGCTGGGGCCGGTTCGTTCTCTCGGGAGACCCATGGCAGAATCTGCTTAAATGCTTTCTGAGGTAAGGGGGCTTGGGAGGGGCTCGGGGGGGGAAAATGTCTTGCTTGGCACAGTGAGGAGAGGGCTGGTGAGGGATGCTGGTGAGGGATGCCTGTGGCTGCTGAGTTTTGGGGATGGTGGGGAGGAGGATGCTGTCAGTGCCCCTCTCCCTTGCTCACCCCTGTCACTGCTTCTCCCCAGAGCCCTCGGACCCCCAGCAACAGCCACACCTCAGGGTGCTGTGGGAGCTCTGCATTCCTCGGGGAGCCCCCCTGACAGCGGGTCTGAGCACCTGGAAGGGAGAACTGGGCCGTGGTAAGGAGGGGGTGTCCAAGGCTGGGGCACATGTTCCGACAGGAATGACCCACTGCTTCCGTGCCCCATGCTGGTGGGCCAGGTGCTGCTTAGTGATGGGACGTGAAGGGTAAAGCTGGAGGAGTTGCTCTCCCTTCCTGAGTATGAGGCTCCAAGAGCTTTAAAAACACGTTTTTTCACCTCATTCCCCAGCTCTGGAATTTGCTGGTGGGGCTTGCTCAATGCATTACAACATCCCGCTGCTCCAGGGTGTCAGCATGGTCTTTCTCCCAGTGCCTCCCCCAAAATGTTGTCAGTAGGTCTCTGTGGGGAGGAGGTGCAGTGCAGCTCTGAGAAACGAAACCTCTGTCTCCTGCTCCCTTCAGATCAGAGAGACCATGTTCCTGTAAGGGCCCTGGAGCTAAACCTGGATTATTGGAGTGGAAGTGCTGTCAGCTCTCTGGGTTATGGGACAGGCTGGATCCAGGGCAGGAGATTGTTAAAGCTAAATGTGCAAGCTTAAAGCTAAAGTTGTGCTAGGACGAGCCAGCAAGCTCTGTGCAGCTTAACTGTCCCCTGGTTCCACACCCTGTGTGATGAAAGAGCTGTGGATCCACAGCAGGGATCCAGACTGTCCTCAGGTCGGGCGCTGTCAGTGAGGGGCTTTTGCTCTGCCTCTGTTTTCCTGGGGCTTGTGTGCCTGGGAAAACGGGTCCATGAGAATGGAAACCATAAGGGATCCTCACCACAGCAGATCCAGCTATGTTCCAGAGCGTGAAGGGACACGTCCTGGCACATAAAGGCCTCCATCCTCTTCGCGGTGCAGTTGGCTTTGTTGTTGACTGTGCTGGTGCCCAGACTGCTGCTGATGGAGACGAGGCCGCTGTGTGCCAAAACACAGCTCTGAGCTGCAGAGAAATGTGTCTCCTCCCCCAAAAGAAGGTGCTTTAACCCACAGCAGGGCTCTGCTGAGGCGCTGGTTTGGAGCAAAGCAGCGCAGAGCTCTGCCCAGGGCAGTGCTGCCATGGGAGGGATGGATGGATGGGGAGCACTCCGGGGTGCTGATGAAGCTTCTGCACCCTGCCCTTCATATTCCTCCTTTTTCCAGTGCATTGCTTACTTAGAATCTACACCCTACTCAAGGAAGCTTTAAAGGAGCATCATCACACCCCGAACGTCCCACCATGAACGGGTTCCTGAGCGAATCCGATTTCCTGATGGTGGAGGAGGGATTCACCACCAGGGACCTCCTGGAGAACCTCCTCGGGGAGCTGTGCCAGGGGGTAAGGGCTGGTTCTCCACCTCCCCCCCTTGGAAGAGGCACTCCTGGAAGCTTCTGCTCACCCCAGCTTTCCCCTAGAGCGAGCAGCAAGCCTTCTTTGTGGCAGACCTGGGGGATGTTGTGAAGAAGCACCTGCGTTTCCTGAAGGCCCTGCCTCGGGTGAAACCCTATTTCCCAGTTAAATGCAACGGCAGTGAAGGAGTGATTCGGCTGCTGGCAGAGCTGGGGGCAGGCTTTGCCTGTGCCAACAAGGTAAGGATGTGGGAGGACAGCTCCAAGAGAGCATCCTACAAGCATTTGTGGGAGAGTGGCAGAGCTCACCCTCCTTTCCTAAGTCTCCACTCTCTAGGTGACATTTACAGGGTCAGGAGTCTCCCTCTGCTGTCAAAAGTCTATTGACACAGCCCATAAATCCCTGTCCTCTGTCTGGGCTTGTTCCCTTTGACCAACATTCCTGCCTCTGGAGCTGCTGTCCTGGCTGGCAGGCTTGGCTGGTGGCACAGCACACACCCCTGGGGTGCCACTGCCAGAACCACCCAACTCTTGGTGTCTGCTCCCTCCTCCTCATCATTTGCAATGGCCACATTTCCAGGGAGGAGCCAAATTAAGCCACTTACTTCTATATAATTAAATAAGATGTGTTTCCAGGGAGGGAAAGTGCAAGAGTTGTCACAGCTCAGACCAGGGGTCATAATGCCATCCCTACACCTCCTAAACCCACCTGTTTCCTCTCCTGGTCCTGTGGTCACACAAAGTCCAGTGTGATTCCTTTGAGCTCTTGTAGCTTTTCCTTGGAAAAGCCCAGGCTGCAACGCTGACGCTTCGCCCTCCCCAGCGCTGCAAGCTGGACAAACCCAGGGCTGGTGGTGGCCATGGGGACCTTCCTGTGTGTGTGTTCCCTTTCCCTGCAGGCTGAGATCACACGGGTTCAAGGCATTGGAGTCCCAGCTGACAGGATCTTCTACAGCAGCCCCTGCAAGCAGGTTGCCCACATCAGGTACGCGGCCAAGCACGGGGTGCAGCTGATGACCTTCGACAACGAGGTGGAGCTGAGCAAGGTGGCCAGGAGCCACCCCCGTGCCAGGTGGGTGTCTGGCAGCACCATTGGAGGGGGAGCTGGAGGAGGAGCTGGGCAGGGGGCTGTGGGGTGCTACAGGGGCTGAAGAGGAGGTTGTAGAAGGTTGGCATCGGTCTCTTCTCCCAGGCGTCAAGCGATAGGACAAGAGGAAGTGGCCTCAAGTTGTGCCAGGGGAGGTTTAGATTGGGTATTTGGAAAAACTTGATCACTGAAAGGGTGGCCAGGCATTGCAACAGGCTGCCCAGGGAAGTGGTGGATTCACTGTTCCCTGGAAGTGTTCAAAAAACATGTAGATGTGGCACTTGGAGAAACGGGTTAGCGGTGGGCTTGGCGGTGCTGGGCTAACGGTTGGACTCGGTGATCTCAGAGGGCTCTCTTGGCCTTAATGATTCCATGAGCCTGTGATTCCAAGCCCCCTCAACACAGTGTGGCTTTGCTGTGCAGGATGTTGTTGGGGATCACTGCTGACTCCAGCCCTTCTGCCCACCCGAGCATGACGTTTGGGACCACGCTCAAATCCTGCCGGCACCTGCTGGAGGCAGCAAAGGAGCAGGCTGTGGAGGTGGTTGGCATCAGGTACAGCACGTGGTTCTTTTTCCAGAGGGATGTTCAACCCCTGTGGATCGGGATATGGGGATCTCTGCCCTGCTGGAACAACGCGGTGCTCCACGGAGCCGTTGGCTGCTGTGGGTGGGAGTGAGGTGAAGGCAGGGATTTGCAGGGAAAATCCCACCTTGTTGGGGCCAGTTTGGGACAGGTTTGACCCTAAGAAAGGCTTTTTTGGGGCTCTGTGGGTCTGTCCAGGTGGTCTGGCTCGGGGTGGTGTGTGGGAAGCACAGCGCTGCCACCGGTGGGTGACAATCCCAGTGCTGTCGCTCTCTGGGGACAGTCAAACCCTGCTGAAACGGGGTCTGTGCCCTCAGCTTCCACCTCAGCAGCCGTAGCTTGGAGCCCCAGGCCTTTGCTCAGGCTGTGGCTGCAGCACAGCTGGTGTTTGACATGGGCACAGAGCTGGGCTACCAGATGCACCTCCTGGACATCGGCGGGGGCTTCCCTGGCACCGAGGACACCAGAGCCCGGTTCGAAGAGGTACCACAGCCCCCAGCACCTGCCCTCAGCAGGCACACAGCGAGGCTGGAGGCTCTCCCTGGCTCTGGCTCGCCGTGGAATCCCTCCAACCAAGAGGGAACCTCTTGTTACCGTGCAGATTGCTGCCGTGGTAAACTCTGCCTTGGACTTGTACTTCCCGGAGGGCTCCGGGGTGGAGATTGTGGCCAGACCAGGGCGGTACTACGTCGCCTCCGCCTTCACCTTTGCTGTCAGCATCGCTGCCCTGGAAGAGGTCCCCACGGAGCAGCCTGGCTCTGATGGTAGGTGGGACAGTGGGACAGGCCCACCCGTGTGCCCGAGCCCCACCCTGAGCCCTCTCCTTGCTCCCCTTCCAGAGGAGGAGTCTGGCAGCAGGAAGAGCCTCGTGTATCACCTCAACGACGGCATCTACGGCACCTTCAGCTGCCTTCTGTTCGACAGCCCCTGCCCCACGCCCCGGCTGCACAAGGTGAGGGGGTTTCCCCGACCCAGGGGGTCCCTCAGGTTGTGTGGCATCACCTCGTGCCAGAGGGAAGCTGTAGCCAGTCCGTGGGCTCCCGGGGTTGGACCTTCGTGGTGGGTGGAGATGGGACGGGGTCACTGTGACACTGGGACGTCGTCACCCTTGTGGCTTCTCTCTTTCCACCCCAGAGACCCTGCCCAGAGCACCCTTCCCACAGCAGCAGCCTCAGGGGCCCCCCCGGCCACGCCGAGGATCGCATTGCTGACGGGCTGGACCTGCCCGAGCTGCACGTGGGGGACTGGCTGCTTTTTGGGGACATGGGAGCCCACACCATCCCAGCCCCGTCCCAGCTCCGGGGGCGTCCCCAGCCACACGTCACCTACGCCATGTCCCGCACGGCCTGGTAAGAGACGGTCAGAGCGGGGGGGAAAGGGCTGCGTCCTGCGGGGTGGGAGCTGCCGGCTTTCCCTCCCCCCCCAGCCCGGGCTCTTTGCCCAAGGAAGAGGATCAAATCTGAGTCCCAGAACCCTGAAAACTCAGGGTAAAAACCTGCCCTTGGAGGCAAAACTCCTGTTCTTTTAAATGTTGGCAAACTTGAGCCGGTTTTTCGCCGGGGAAGCCACGGGCAGTTCATATCTGGCTGTTGTTCTGTTGGGGGGGTGTGAGAACCCCGGAGATTCCCCTTCCCTGGGCCCACCCCCTTCACAAGGGGCTGCTCCTTCCCCCTTGCTCCCCCTCGGGTGTCTCCCACTTGCAGGAAAACCGTCCAGCTCTTCCAGGGAAAACCTCCCCAGGCTGAAGACGACCGTGAGAGCCTCTGCACCCCCCTGTCCTGCGGCTGGGAGATGGCAGAGACCCTCTGTGTCCCCCCAGTCTTCACTCCCACTGGCATCATCTGAGCAGGGATGGCACAGGGTGGGGAGGATCCATGGGGGAGAAGGGCCTGGAGTGGTATTGGGGTGAGGAAAAGTCCTGCAGCAGAACCAGGGCGAGGGGAGGGGGGAAGATCCCATGGCAGTACCAGGGGTAAAAAGGTCCCACAGCGGTACCTGGGGTGGGAAAGATCCCACAGTGGGAAAGGTGCCAGGGTGGGAAAGGTCTTACTGTGGTACCAGGGAGGATAAAGATCCCATGGCAGTATCTGAGAGGGGGGAAATCCCCCAGTGGAAAAGGTGCCACAGTGGTGACAGTGGGGGAAAAAGGTCCTGCAGTGGGAAAGGTCCCACATTGGTACTGTTGGGGGAAAGGTCCCAAAGTGGTACCAAGTGGGGGAAAGGTGCCCTGGCTGTACTGGAAGAGGGAAATGCCCCGTGATGGAATCAGGAGGTAAAAGGTCCTGCAGTGGGAAAGGTCCCTTGGTGGTACTGGTGGGGAAAAGGTCCCACAGTGGGAAAGGTCCCCTGGCAGCACCACGGGGAAGGAGGTGCCCTCCTGCCCCGGGCACCGTCCCGCTCCGCTCTCCCCGGGACTGCACTGGGAACCTCGAAGTAAATCCCGTCCCATGGATCCTGTCCCATAAATCCTGCTCCTCCAGCTCGTGTAGAGTGTGTTTGGCAGGTGGGCGGGGGGTGCCCAGCAGGTTTGGGCACTTGTTTTGAGAGGGATGGTAATCACTGGCGTCCAGCGTGGCCCGGGGGGGGGGATGAGGGAGCCCCCAGCTCCCCCTCCACACCCCTCTGCAATCAGCGTTTTAATGAGGTTTTGCTCGTTAGGGAGGGCGGGGCTGTTCACCCAAGCCTTGTCTGGGCATCCGGAGGGACTTTGGGGGATTTTGGGGGGCGTGGAAACAGGGGGGTGGGTTCGGGATGTGGGGTCTCCCAGGTTCCCGAGGTTCCCTCAGCCCTAAGGAAGGCTCCTGTCCTGGGGTGTGTGCTGGGGGGGTCCTGCACGGGACAGCCCCTCTGAGACCAGAGAGCCAGGGACTGGGGGGCACTGGGAGCACTGGGAGGGCACTGGGAGGACACTTGAAGGACACTGGGAGAGCACTGGAAGGACACTGGAAGGACACTGGGAGAGCACTGGAAGGACACTGGGAGAGCACTGGAAGGACACTGGGAGGGCACTGGGAGCCCTGGGAGGACACTGAGGACACTGGGAGGGCACTGGGAGGACACTTGAAGGACACTGGCAGAGCACTGGAAGGACACTGGGAGAGCACTGTAAGGACACTGGGAGAGCACTGGGAGGACACTTGAAGGACACTGGGAGGACACTGGGAGAGCACTTGAAGGACACTGGGAGGGCACTGGGAGCACTGGGAGAGCACTGGGACCCCTCGAGCGCGGCCGCCAGGGGGCGCTGGGGCGCGGCTTCGCGGCGTATCCTCCGCGCCGCCAGAGGGCGCTGCAGCGCGGGGGGCGCCGCTCCCTCCTCCCCTCTCTGTCCCCGCCCACCCGCCCGGCCGCAAAGCGCGGCGCGGCGTCGCGCTCGGAGTCGCGCGCGCGAGGCGGAGCGCGGTGAAGGACGGGCCCGGTGCGGGGGTGTCGCGACAGCGGCCTTGTCGCGACAGAGCGCGCGCCGCCATGCCCTTCTGGGACCTGCAGAAGCGGCTGGGCATCGATGTGGACACGTGGCTGCTGCGGCAGAGCATGCCGCAGCCCAACCGCAGGGCCTCCCTGTGCCACGCCTTCGAGCGCGAGTGGGTGGAGTGCGGGCACGGCCTGGGCCAGACCCGCGCCCGGCGGGAGTGCCAGCCCGAGTACGAGGACTTCATGGAGTGCATGCACCGCAATAAGCTGGTGGGTCGGCGCCGGGGGGGGCA
>JAWWLV010000070.1:4498264-4517107 GCA_035041135.1 Platyrinchus mystaceus
GTCTCGCTTGTGTCAGCTAAGTTTAGACTGCTCTGGACATACCGTGGCTGATGCCAGTGGCAAGAAACCTCCCAGAGGGAAGTAAAACAAGAGGTTTTATTTAAATTTGAAGTGTCTTAACACCATTGTTTGAATAGCCTGGGTGATAAGTGCTCTTTTTATGCATCTAAAATGGATAAATTCAGCTGTGGAAGCAGCAAGGCGCTGCAGTTGGAAGGGAGGTGTAGGGAGAAGCTGTGCTGGAGCTTGGGGTGAGTATGCTGGGATCTCTGGATAAAGCTCCATCCTCCTGCACAGAGGGGCTGCGAGTCCTTCCTGATGCCACGGACTTGGCCTGATTCCTGCACGTGGCAGTGTTTCGCTGCCGGCTGGAGCAGGAGGGCCGGGACAGGCGTGGGGCAGCGGGAGGATGCTTGGAGCAGCTGGGAAGCAGAGCAGCCCCTCCTGGGGCTCTGCTCACTCAGGGAAGCCCTGGAAGGGACCCCACTCCCTGAGCTCAAATAATCCAGCCCTTCCCACTGCTCTCTGTGGCTCGGCCATCCCCAGGGCGTTGCTGCCCTGGAAGCTCCGTGTGCTGTGCGCCGTGGATGGATCCTAGCAACGCCAGCTGAGTTTTCCAGGCAGATGAGGCAATCGCTGCCCCTGGGGCGAGGCAGAGGCAGTGCAGTGGTTGGTGTGCTGGCACACCTGGGATGGGGCCAGGAGCAGGGACACGGTGGGAGCCCTGATTTGTGGGGCTGGTGGTGGCCGTCACCCGTGATGTGCCCCCCGGCGCAGAGTGAACCCTCCCAGGGCCGTGGGCAGGACCTACAAACCGGCTCCTCTCCGCACCCCGACTGATTGCTCACACCTTTCCCATCCCATCCGAGTCTGCGGGTGGGGTGGGAACCAGCAGAGCCGGTGCTGGGAGGTGGTGGAGGCAGGGTGATGTTCTCCCCAGCACGGGGAGCAGAGCAGCTTCCTGGTAGTGGGATCCCCTACCTGGACATCCCCATCCTGCATCCCGAGCAGCCAGCACTGCAGCATCCCTGCTGAACACTGACCTCCAGCTCCCCCTCCTCCTTCCAGGCACTCTTTCTCAAGGCTTGCTGGAAGCTCCAGACTTAATTTCTCAGCACTGCCCTATCTGCAGGGGGGGGGGCTGAGCTGACTCCTGGGTTTTGGGGGTGTTCAAACAGCCTCCAGCTTGGAGAGGGAAACTGCCAAGGAAGTTCCCTGCACGGCAGCGTTTGCAAAGCACGGAGACTGCTTGTGTTAATAAGCTGGGAAGTTTCATTTCCAAGCTCACGTCTGGATGGATCCCACCCGGCTTGGGGGCCGGGGAGGGGGATCCTCCAGCATCAGCTTCCCGCTGAAGTGTGTGGTGAGGCGGCAGGCAGAGGGATCAGATTTGGTGTGTGTTTGGCTGTGGACATGGTAAAGTGAGTCCTGGGACGGATGTGAGATGCGTGTCCTGCTTCTAGGTCAGATAAGCCCAGAAATTCCTGGAAGGTGGGGGAGTGGGGAGGGCTGTTGGTTGAAGTGGTTTGGGAGATTTTGGTTGATAAGTGGGACGATGATCCCAGCAGGATGAGATGAGGCTCCCTCCTGCCCCACTGGAGCAGAGCCATGAGCAGGCTCTGACAGTGCAGACGGGATCCTGGGTCTGTGGGTACCAGGAGAGATGAGACAGGTCTGGCTGCTGGTGTTGTGCTCCTGCCTGGTCCCTGCAGCCACATCCTTGCAGTGCCAGGAGTGTCCCTTTGTCACCTCCCTGTTTATCAGCGATCTGGGCCAGTGAGCTCTGGGCGCTGTGAGGCCACAATCATATTTGTTTTGTTGTTTTCCTGTGCGTGACAAGCTGCATTTCCATTTTTCATTTCCTGTTGAGCCCTGTTTCCCTCCGGTGAGTCCGAGCGTGCCGGCAGCCGCCTGCCCTCCCTGCCCTCCCTCTGCTCGCATCCAGCATTTCTTAATGATGCTGGGGAAGCTTTTCCAGCCTCCCACAGGTGATGAGTGCTATGTTTTGCATCCCTACAGCTCCTGCGTGGGTTGTGTTCTCTCCCAGCCTCTGCTTTTGCACACCTTGAGCTCTGCTGGGACCCCTGCCCAGGTCAAGGGCATAGTCCTGGCACGGTTGGGATTGAAGCCAGCTCTGCCCCATCCTGCTCCTAAGCCCTTGCTCTGCCCTTGCTGCCTCCCAACCCACTGCCCAGGTCCTGCACAGCCACGGAGCAGTGCCTTGATCCCGGTGGGATGTTTGTGCTGACTTCTGGTTGTGTCAGATGAGGGGGTAACTTGTCTTGGGTTTTATTAATCGTTATTTGGGTCCCCTGTGGCCTTTGAGAAGTGCTTTTGCCAGCAGCTTATTTTTCCCTGCAGGAAACTGTATACAAGGGCTCCCGTGGCAGAGAGATTCGTGTTGACCTTGGGCACTTTTGCTACAAGAGCCCTACGAGTAAAACTATCCTGTGGGAATGACTCCTTTCCATGTGGAGCAGGGCTGGGCCATCTCCCCAGCCCAGTGGTCCCCTGCCAGCTAATGAGCATTAATTAATGCCCCTGCACCACCTCCCTGCTTCGGGAATGTTCAGTTGACACTAGGATTGCTGCAGTGATGTTGGGGACAGCTGGTGTGTCCGTGGCCATCACGGTGACCCTGCTGGGGGCTCGCCGGGGCGGTGGTGGTGCAGCCGTGCTGGTGAGGCTGCCCCTAAACAAATGCTCCCTCCACCCCAAGTATGCCCTGGATCAAACCCCCCTTCCCTGGCTCTGCCAACATCCTTGGAAAGCCTAGAACAGCCCTTGCCCCGCTGCTGGAGGTGGTGGGGAAGCTGCATTCTGGGGGGCAGTGGCCTGGGATGAGGCTGGAGGGGACAGCCATGACTTCATCGCAGGCGGCTCCAGACGCTGCCTGTGGAGATATTTCATCCTCTCTCCGGCTGTTTGGGATGCTTCTCGTTCCTGCTGTGGAGGGCAGTTGCCAGGCTGGGAGATGCTGGGATTCCTCAGCAGGCTGGCTGCGTGGTGGCCATGGCAGGAGCTGGGGGCTCCCCTCACTCCCCCCAGTCTCACTGTGTTGATTGAGCCAGCTGGAAGGTTCTCCCTCCTCCAGGAATTCCTGGCATTCCCGGCAGGGAGAGGGAGCTGGGATGCTTGTGGATGGAGGGAGCTGGGATGCCTGTGGATAGGGTTTGGTGGTGTCAGACCTGCTTCCCATTAACCCCCTCGGGATGGGAGGAGGGAAGTGCTGCTCTCCCCATCACCATAGGGTTTGGGGGGACTGGTGAGTTCCAGCTGCCTTCCCACTCTGCTGGAGTGTTGGATCCATTAGGGAGCAAAGCAGGAGGGAGGCACTGACCCCCCCACAAGTGTGGGGTTACCCTGCTCACCCTGGGGGTGCAGAGCCATGGTGGGTGCTGGGGGAGAGCTGTGGTTCTGGCGAGGCCAATTCTGGGCAGTTGCATCTCCCTCCCACCGTTGTAATTCTGGAGCAGCTTGCCATGCCCATCCTGGTGGTGTCTGGTCTCTCCCCTTTGCTGGGAAGGGGAGGATGGGGATAATTCAGATGGGATGTTGGCGGTGCCGCTGTTCCCCCATGATGGGCTCAGTTCTCCCTCTGTGCCTGTTTGAGGGTGTGGGAGGGGAAGGAGACGATGTCCCCCTGTGCCCCCTCTGTGGGGCTGTTCCTGCCTTCCTTCTCACAGCCCCTTTGTCAGCAAGAAGCAGGGTTTCTTTCCTTTTTTTTTTTTTGTTCTTAGAGGAAAATTCCATTGTGCTATTTTTAGTGGTGACAACTTGGCTTCTCGCAACAACTTTATTCTGCTCCCGGCGCTGCCGACGGGCGCGGGGGGATGTCTGTGGGAGCGGCCCCGCGATGCCAGGGATGCACCTCCAGCTCCAGCCCTGAATCCTGGCTGCTCACTGTGGCCACTCACTGGTTATGGGATCAGCTCCTTCTTGCTGGGATGACAAGCCCACAGGGCTCGGACAGCCCCCCTCGAAGGCAGTGCCATCTCTGGGTGTCACCTCCATCCCACCGGAGCCTGGCGATGAATACGGGTGGTGCAGAGGTTTCTGGTGTAATCAGAGTGCGGGGGAGGCACCTCAGCACCTGCCCCCCTTTCCCCCTCAAAGCTCCCAGAGGGATTTTGGTTCCCTGGTTCCCAGGCAGACAGCTGTCAGGGGCACAAGCGGCAACTGGCCCTGCTGGGTTTGCTCCACTCACAATGGAAAGCGACACCCCCAGTGTGAGTCAGTCCCTGGAGGGGTGTCCGTCTGTCCGTGGAGCTGTGGAGGAGGCAGACACAGGGTCGCTTCCATGAGTGGTTTGGCTTTATTAATATTTTTGTGGATAATGTGGGACGTTGCCGTGGGATGCTGCTTGCTTTGGGATGTACCCCAACACGTGGTGAAAGAGCTGGGGTGTTCATGCACCCGTGGATAAGGGGAATTTCCTCGCCCCCCTGAGGTTCAGGGAGCTCCCACCCCTGGTTTCTGGGGGGAGATTTGGCTCCTGCAGCACATCCTTGCTCCGGTTTCTCTCCCTTCTTCCTCTGGCAAAACTCAAAGCTCGTGCAGGTGTGACAGGGTGTCTCGGTCGGGATGTGCTGGAGCCCAGGGAGGCAGATCCTGCACCGTGTGGTGGGTCTTGCTCAATCTGCTGGGATCTTTCCGGATACAGGGAGAGCAGGATCTACCTCCATGACAGCATATTTCAACACCTCTGATGCTATTATTGTTATGAATTATTTGATTTGAGAAAAGTCCTGATCCATGCCCAGTGGACAGCAGTCCTGCTGAAGGGCACCAGTGAGCGGGGCAGGTGCTTGGATTCCCCTCTGGGCTGGTTCCTGCTGCCAAAAATTCCTTTAAAACCAGTAAATCTCCTTTTCAGCTTTGTAAGCACCGTGCTGCCAGTGCAGGGTGAGCATGTGGCAAATGTCAGGGGGCAAAGACAGGAAGGATCTGCCTCCCATCTGCTCATGGGTGTCACCTGGCTCATTTTTCCAACACTTTATGAGACTTTTTCTGATGGCTTCTCCCAGGCTGATGGGCTGGTGTCAGAGTCACCAGGGTGGCTTTTCCCACAGGATGGGGGCACCGTGCTCTGCCCACTGACTGCGTTTTCCCAGTCTTCTGCCTGCCCATCTTGCAGCCTTTTTTTTTTTTCCATCCCTTGCCTTCCCAGTTCCCTCAAACACACTCCTTGCTGGAAATATATCCCCAGGACATACAATCCCTGAAATCTGGCGTGGAGGGGTGGGGTAAGGGATGCCGGGGGGCCCTGATGGTGCGGGGCACTTGCTGGGCTCATTTGCAAAAGGGGGGTGGCCTCGAGGCATGGGAGGTTTTCATGTGCTTCATCTAATAAGGAAACACTGCCAGTGGTCAAAGGGCGACGGGCGAGGACTCCAGCGGGAATGCCGAGCTGGGGACGGCGGCTGGAGCTTGTGGGCCACCCTGATGCCACCCAGCTGAGGAGCGGGGTGGGTTCGGCTGGAAAATGAACTTGGAGAAGTACAAGAAGTTCCTGGGTGGACTCGGCACCCTGAGAGGTATTTCTCACCCTCCGTGGTGTGGGTGTGCAGGGCGGAGAGAGGCTGAGCCGCTCCGGTGTCGCGTCTTCCGAGGGCTCCGGCTGAGCCCGACCATCTGCCATCGATCGCTGATCAAGGCGAATCAGCACTCCCGGGATGTCGAGGAGTCTCTGGCTCCCCGTGGAGCCGGGCGGGAGGGGTGGTGCCTTCCATGGCTCCGCTTCACTTCCCTCTTTTGTCTTTTATTTGGATTTGGAGCCGTGTGGTCCGGGCACAAAGCGAGCGCTGGGGCAGCGGCTGACCCAGCCCTGGGAGCAGTGCAGGGAGGCCGGGGAAGCTGCTTTGCAAATAACAACTGGAAAAGAAATTGAGCTCAAATTCCTGCTAAAGGGAGAGGAGCTGGCTGCCGTTCCCACGGGATGGGGGCTGCTCCTGCTTTGGTGAGGGTGTTTTTGCTGCATGGATCCCACTGGCTGCGGGTGCACAGTGGCACCCGGGTGCAGATTGCTGTTTTCCCCCTTCCCTTCTTTCTAAAACTCTTTCCCAGGGCTTTGTCCTCTCCTGCCTCGCAGGCTGTCCCTGGAGAGCTGGCTGGGACACTGGATCCTGCCGGGCTGGCCCCTGGCAGGTGGCTGGAGGCAGGCAGCCGTTGTCCCTCTGCTGCAGGCAGCGAGCCCGGCCTGCAGGAGAGCAGCTCAGTTTACCTGGTGCTCTGGGAATGCTTCCCTTGCTTTATCTCCCCCTTCTTCCTTTATTTTTATCCCCCCCCCTGCTGTTAGAAGAGCTTTTTTCCTCCGGAATTCCCAGCCACCCTCACCCTGCTGCAGACAGCTCCAGGGATTCTCCTGCTTAGAAGGAAGGCAGAGCGGAAAACAGAAGGCACCTGGAATGCCATCGCCTGTCATCCAACCACACTCTCATTGACTTGCCCCTTTTTACAGCGTGGCCTCAGCCCGGCTGGGCTTTACCAGCTGATCCCATTGTATAACAAAGGTGAATCAATTCCATGTTTAATTTAGCAGGGAGCCAAGGGAGTTGTCACCGGCGGGCTGGCAGCCTCCCCACCCTCCCGCGAAGGGTTAATCCCGCGGCTCTGTGCCTGACAGCTGCCCTGAGTTATCGCGTCTGGGAGGAATATAATTCACTTTCTTATGCTGCCGTGGTGTCCATCATAAATTTTTCCTGAGCCTCGCTGCAGCTGGCACTGGGAATCAATGTAAAAGGAGCCCCAAGTCGCCATGTGCTGGGGGTGGTGACCGGCTCCATCCTCCCCATCTGCAGCCCTTTGGCAGCCAGAGCACGGATGGGTGCTGGGTTTGGGTGCCAGTGACCCCCTCTGTGTGTTTTAGGGCTCTGCTGAACCTCTCACATGGGGCTTTCCAGCCCTGTTTCCAGCTGCAGCTCAGCAAATTCCCCTGCTGCCTGCGAGAACGAGGTGCGGGGAGCCAACATGACATTATTAATCGCGTTTACAAGGTGACTGGTTGCAGGAGCTGATCTGGCAGTGTTCCCCTCTCCAGGTGCTGCCCAGAGCCCTGCCGGGAGCGCTGGCTCCCGCACTGCCTCACACATCCCGTTGCTTGTGGCACTTTCCACTCCTATGAGCCTGTAATGGGAACACAAAAACCTGGGTGGCAAGTCCCCAAGAAGCCCAATCTTGGGGTGTTGGTCTGTTTTGCTGCCTGCAGACTGAGTGGTGCCGACTTTGTCTGTCACCAGCTGTGTTTACCACAGCCCTGTGCGGCTTTAATTCAGGAAGTGGAGCAGGCAGGGAGACGGAGGAAAGAAAGCACGTTGTGGGCAGGGTAGGGGCAGGGGCTGGAAGTGTCCAAGGCCAGGTTGGACGTGGCTTGGAGCAACCTGGTGTAGCAGAAGGTGTCCCTTCCCATGGCAGGGGGTGGAATGAGATGGGAGCAGTCTGGGATTCTGTGGTTGGAGGAGGCCAAGCAGCTCTTTGAGTGGGCACAGCCACCCCTTTCATGCTGCTGGGGGGCTTCCCCACACATCCAAGCACAGAAGGGATGCCCACCTTTGCAGGCAGGGATGGCTGGCTCTGTGGTGCCCACTGGCATGGAAACACTGTGCCCTGCATCTCGCAGTTGCTGTTTGGCATTTGCCATGGATCTAAGTGTGCTCTTAGTGCTGAAAACAGTTGGCCCAGCCTGCCCTTGAGCTGCTGGGCTGGCTAGAGCTGGAGGAAAACAAGGTTTTATTGCTGGAGAGGTTTCTTTTCCCTTCTCCCCCCTCATCTCTATTCATCTCCCCAGGGAGGTGGAGGCAGCAGCGGATATTGGAGCTGGGAGTGTTTCATATGTAAATGCTCGTGTGTGTAAGTCCAGGCCCCTGACCCCCGGCGCTGTGCCAGCATCCATCTCCTCCCAAAGGCTTGGAGAGCATCCCAGTGCCCCCAGCCCTCCCAGCTGGGATGGGGCTGGGGGGCCCTGCCAGATCCCTGCTTCTGTGCTGGGGACAAAAGATGCTGCTCCTGAGGGACCCTGCCCCAGGGGGTGCGGGGTCACCCGGACTTTCCACACAGTTTCCATCTTGAGTTTCCCGGGGCAGCGCCTGTCACGGCCCCCGGGGTGACCAGATCCTTTGGGCTCGGCTCAGGAAGCCCATTTGATTACAAATTTATTGGTGGGTTAATTTTACCAGGAGCACAAGGACGGCTGGTTTCACTTTCTGAGGACCTCGGCCCTCTCGGTGCATGCCAGCTAATCTGGCTCCATCTGACCTTGTCGCTGCCACGTGCTTTCCCCAGGGGAATCGGGTTCAGATTTTCCTTGTGCCCAGGCAGCCGTGAGTGGGTCCCTGCTCGTTCCTGCTGCCTCACCATCATGCACGTGCCCGGAGTGATGAGTTTCTTGGCCCCGCTGAGTTTTCTGCTGTTAAAAAAGAGAGGTTTAGATGTTACGTGCTGGCCCTGCTGCCCGAGGGATGTGGGGGATTGTTGGAGCAGGAGTCAGGAGGAGCCTCCTGCCCCGGTGTGTGCCAGGGTGCCAGTGCTGGAGTGGCACCACAGCTCATCCCTGTGTGCCGCCGTCGCTGTTTGCTTCCGTCCCATCATGTGGTGGCTTCCCCGAGGAGCAGCCCAGGCTGGGGCCACCCAAGGTGGCCGGGTGTGATAAGAGATCCAGGGCCGCCATCAGCCCTGGCCACCACGGGTGGGGACCCTGGTGAGTTTTGGTTCCTCTGGCACGTGGCTTTCCGTGTCTCCCTCTGTATGAGGAGGATGGGGCTCGTTGCTCCTGGGAGTGGGACGATGCTGCTCCTCTGGCACAGCCGCCTGGTGAGGTGTCCCCTGGGGACCACTGACAGCTGTGGGGACTCGCAGGCTGTGCCCTGACTGAGGATCCCTGTTGGTTTACAGCTTTCCCACCACAGCCTTGTGGTTTCAGCTCCGGAAAGGTCCAGCTCAGCCCTGCTGAGGGAATCTGCTGGGCTTGGGCCAGGCTGGTGGGGTCCAGCAGATCTGGGGCTTGAATGAAGTGGGCAGAGCAATGTTAGCAACTGGATTATTTCATTTGCTTTTTAACAGGGATTAAGGTTCTCTGCAGGAGAGCAGGTCTCTAGGGAACAGAAGTTTCAGGCTCCTGCCTCCCTCCTTTTTCTTAATCCCACATTTCTCTGCTGCTGCTGCACGCCAAGGCCGGCCAGCCGGGAGCTGGCGGCAGCAGCTGGGATGAAGCATCACTTCAGGGCACGGCACAGCCATGAGCTGTGACCCTGTTTGAGCCCATGGAAGGACCAGGACGAGATCCTGGTTGCTGTGGGGAGGGTGCTGTGGGTGCCCTGCTCCCCAGGCCACCCCTCTCCAGTGGAAGGGGTGCTGGTGCTGGCTGGCAGAGCGAGCTGCCGCTCCTTCGCCCGCCTCCCGCCCGGCGCTAATCAGGTTTCACACTGCTTAGTTTGGGACATCTAATGAGATCAGGGCTCAAGGTTGCTGCCTGCCTTCCATCTGCAGAGGAAGAGGAGGGAATCAGCTGCTTCCTTCTCTTTGACCTACATTTCTCAGAGGAGGCTTTGCATATCTCCTGTTCTAAGGTGGCAGCTCCACCACCTCTGTCCCTGTGTTCCTTATGACCCTGCGCTGCGTTTTGGGGCACACCTGGGGGGCTGAAGGCAGAAAATGGGGGCACACACAGCTTCCTAACAGCACTTTGGGCTGACCTCCCTTTGCCTCTATGGTTTATTTGCGAGGAGCAGGATGAGGGCACCAGAGCTGAGGGCTGCCATCCTGGCTATACCAGGGCAGCCCAGTTGAGGGGAGCACAGCCCTGACCCCCCTGGCCCTGACACCCCCGTTGTGTGGAGCCTGTGCAAACACAGCACCCCCAAACAAAGCCCAGCCAGTTCCCTCTAGCCTAACGTTTTCCTATTTCTCCTGCTGCCAAGCAGCCTTTGGTTGGCGTTGGAATAACAAGCCTCTTTGCGGAGACACCGGGGCTTTTGTTAGCTGGTAGAAAAGGAGTTTTGATGCCGGCCATCCCTCCACGCCCCCCCCCCCGGCTTTCCTGCTCCCTAAGCCGCTGCTGTGGGAAGTGCAAAGCTTGGACTTGAGCGGCCGGGGATGATCCAGCCGCTGTGGCTCCGACCTGGCTCCCTGCAGTTCTCCCTGGGGCTGAGCTGTGCCTGGGGTGCAGCTCTGCACCCCAGCCGGCTGCACCACTGTGGGGTCTGGCTCCTCCAAGAGAGACTGGGGCCTGGGACTTTATTTTGGGGATTTTTTCCAGGATCCAGGGCATTCCTGGTGCTCAGCTCCTGTGCAGGCAGCAGGAGCAGGTGCTGGATTCAGCCAGGGCTCGGGCTGCTCTCCGGCACAGGGCTCTGCCGGGGTTTTCGTCAAATCTTGTGGTGGGTTTTTTTCTGTTTTGTTGTTTTTTCACTCCTTTTTCTCTCCGCTGTCGGGGTGTGCTGGGAATTCCGGAGCTGGGTGGTTACCCAGCCCCGGAGACAGCGGCTCTGTGGAGGTGTGTGGCGTTGTCCCCGTGGCCGGAGGGGCAGGGAGGGACCCGGAGATGGCATCGCCTTCCTCCTCCTCCCCCGGCCTGGGAAAGATGCCACCTCTCCGTGTCAGCACAGGCCCCTGGGAAGGCGTGCAGACGTGTGTGTCCTCTTGCACGTGGGCGTGCGAGCGAGCCTTCCCCTGCCTAGAGCTGGTGTTGCTCACTCCCAAAAAGACGTGGTGTTTTCTGCCCGGAAAGCTTTGCTGTTCCTATCCCTGTGTATCCCCATCCTCTGACATCACCTCATCCCTCTCACCCAGCAGCTCCACGTGCATCCAAGGCAGCTCCAAGCTGTGCCCTGATGCCGCTGCCTCTTGCTGTTCCCTGCTCCCCCTGCCCTCTCCTTACTGGCACTGAGTTTGCACCAGCTCAGGGGGGTTCGGGGCTTTCCCAGGGCCGGGGTTACGTGGCCGTGAGTTTCGTGGCATCACTCAGTGAGCGAGCGCCGTGTGGCTCCCTGCCAGCGTCCTCGCAGGGGTGACGAGCCAGGGGAGGCTTCCCAGAAGTGGAAAGGGATGAAATAATGCCTGAACTGCTGCGTCAGCAAGATCCCAGCAGCCTTGGAGAGGGCGGATGGAAGGAGGTTTGTCATGCTGGGAAAGAAGCGGTGAGATCACCCTCACCCCCTTCTCCAGCGTGACTCGCTCACGTTTGGGCCGGAGGGACGGACGGATCAAAAGCCTGGGCAGTGTTGGGGAGGGTTGGAATGAGGCGTGTCCGGGATGGCATTGCAGGCACATGGCTGGTGTGTGTGGATCTGCTGGGATCCATGTTGTGGGAGACAGGGAGCTTGGGTCACTTTGGGGGATGCATGGAGGGGTGGGCGCCCCACCTGCACGGGGAGCAGCAGGGCTGGAAGTGCTGATGTCTATGGATTTCCCTGGGAAAGGTGCTGAATCTGGAGCACCAAAAAGTGTGCCCAACCAAGGAAAGGAAGCTGGAGCTCCCTGCTGGTGCCTTGGAAATGCTGACTGCTCTTCCTGCAGGAGCTCTGGGAGCCAAGTGAGTCTCCCTGCTCCTGCTGTGAAGGGAACAATCTCCCTTTGGGTGATTTTGGAGATTCTTGAGGCCCTGTGTTCTCCTGTTGGCTCCATCCGTCTCATTGGAGTTGCCCCCCTTGGATGGCCCCTGTTGGGATGTCAGATTCCTGTAGACCTCATAACTGCTGGTGTGCTGGGGGATTTGCCCTCCAGCCTGGGAGCAGGAGTTCATGCCTAGCTCTGCTGCTGGGGAATGATTAAGCTGTAAGCAGGTGGATGTCCAGCTCAGCTGTTTGCCTTTGCAGAATGAAAGCCGGCAGGAATGATGTTTGCTTCCAGACTTGTCTCTTATCCCTGCCCTCCACCTCCATATCCCACAGCAAGGTGGTCCTTGGGGCTCCTGTCCCATGTCCCCCCCCAACCTTCCTCAACTGGGGCAGCAGCTCTGCTGTGGGAAGGGAAGTCTTGGGTTTTTTTAAAGATATTATTCTAATTTTGGTGCCCAGACGTCTGCAGGAAAGGGGAACATCTCTGTTCTTATCATCAGAGCTTCCTTTTGCTGTTTCCTCGGAGTTCTGATTTTACCACTAAGGGTGGTGGGTGGGGTCCAAGGTTCTTCCCTGCAGCCCCTTTCCTCTCCCCTCTCTTTGCTGCGTCCAGCCGACCTTTGGCAGCGTGGGCAGTTCCTCTGTGAGTGATTTGCAGGCAAATATTGATCTGTGCTGCCCTCACAGTGCTGATCCAGGGGGGGTTGGTGCAGAACAGCCCCCCAAGCCCTGGGCTGAACGAGGCTGCTCTGGTTAATACGGGTGAGGGCCAGCTCAGGCTCCCACTATTCCCTGTGCAAATGGGGAGCAGCGATGGGGTACTCAGAGCCAAAATCCCTATTTGCACAAAACCCCGCACTGGGGAGGTTGGTTTGCCAGGGCCACAAGAGCGTTGCTCTCTGAGAGCTTGCACAGTCCCATTCTTTTCCCCTGGAGCAGGGTGGTGACGCCAAGGGGGGCCAGCATGGGACCCTGCAGATTTTCCCAGCGGGACCGCGGCCGCTTCGGGGTGATGAAAGCCAGAGAGAAATGTTTAGGGGAATGTGCCCGCCGTGCCAGGAGCCGGCGGCACGCGGGCAGGGCTCGGCGTCGGGGCCCCGCACGGCGAGGGATCTCCGGCTCTGCCCGCACACGCTCAGGTGATTCACCGGCAGCAGGAGGGGACTTTGAGTCGAGGCGGCGGAGCCCGTCCCGCGGGGATGCGCTGGGCAGCGTCGGGAGCTGTGACCTGCCCGCGTTCCACCTTGTTTTTAATAGCCCGGATCAGAAGAAACGTCATCTTTGTTCTGGCTTTCCTTTCCCATGGCTCCTGGCGCCGCGGGCAGGGTGGAGCGGGGCTCCGCGCCCCGGCAGGGCCCTGCCCGTGCTTGCCGCGGGTGCGCCGGCACAAAGGGGTGCGCTGGCACGTGCGGGTGCGCTCGGCGGCCAGGGATGGGCCTTGCTGGGCTGTCTGTCTGCCTGGCTGTCTGTCTGCAGCTGCCTCTGCTGCGGTTTGCAAGCAGGGCGTGATGCCGTGGGTTTAGCGGAGGGGGGGAAAGTCCAGGGGGATGTCGGTGTGGGGCTTCATCCCCCAGCTCAGGGTTAGGCCTGTGGTGGGTTTGCTCCCCTGTCCAACCCAGACGGGCTCCTCGCCCTGCTCCAGAGCAGGACTTGCCCCTGGGAGCAAAGGATGGTGCTGTCTGTGATTTACCTGTGCATCTCTGATCCAAAACCTGGAGTCTCCTTCCCCTCCTCGGCGATTCTCAGCCGCTGCCATAAGCGACTGAGATTTGCCCTTAAATCTCCCAGAAAGGAGTAAAAAGCAACAAAAAGAGGAAAAGCATTGCTGAGGAAGCACAGCAGGAAACCTGGCTCCTGTCCTGCAGTCACGAGTTGGTGCATGCTCAGCACTGCTGCTGGATGGGACCTTTACTGTGCTGTGGGGCCAGAGTGGGGTGACCCTGACGCCCTTTTAGGGCAGAGAAGCCCCCCAGGATCCCCCAGTGCGCTCACAGCTGCTACCATGTCCAAGCAGGAACCAAGTGGTTCCTGCTGCAGGTGATGGGGGACTTGGTTGGGCTTGGCTGAGGGGCATTGAGAGCACCCTTGGGCACAGGGAGTGCAGGCAGAGCCCTGGAGTGATGCTTCCTGCTGGTTCAGTGCTGCTGGGTGCCAGCTCTGGCTCTGGCCACTGTCCCCAGTGCCATCCGGTGATGCCCGCTCTGGCGCTTCCACAGTGCCACCTGGCTGCCACCTCCCGGGGCTGGGACACACGGCCCTGGCCGGAGTTCATGGGGCCTCGGGTGCCTCTGGGAGGCCACAGCACCCAGGGGATGAAGGAGCACCCCAGTGGCAAAACCCACCCCGTGCCAGGGCGCCTCCACCCCCTGGACGGTGCCGAGGAAGCGAGGGCTGTGCCCGGCCCCCGTGTGCCGCTGCCCGGCAGCTTCCCCGGTCATATAAGGAGATGCCGGAGCTGGGAGCTGCAGCAGCCCTGTCGTCTGAGCATTACTCACTGGGGAGGCACATGGAGGGGGAGGAACGGCCCTGGACACACAATGCTTGGCCAGAGCCAAGGGTGACTCAGCTCTGGGCAGGAGCACGGCTGGAGCGAGGCAGGGTCTGGGGTCTGCATGCCCAGAGCTGCCCTGTGGGGTACCCTAAAACCCAGGCAAGGTGCTGGAGGGGGCGGTCACACCATTCTGGGTGATGCACAGGGGGTGCAAAATACTGCCCAGGGCAGCCTGTGAAAAAGGGGGGTGCACTGTAAGGTGAGGACCACCCTGTAGGAGGGCACGGCCTCTCTGCTCCCCAAATTCCTGTGCGGGCGGGAGATTCGTGTCCTCTCCCCACCCCTTTCCTTTCTGGGCTGAGGCGACGGTTGAAGCCGCCTTGCAAGGAACTAAAACGGGCTGTTTGTGTTTTGGGTGCTCGGGGTGGTTTCCATGGCAGGCCGGGGAGGGAGGAGCAGCCTCATGCTGTGGGGGCTGCATCCGGGGATTCATGGTCCCCAGAACCCTGACAAGTCACCCCAAAACCCGCCGTTGGCTCTCGGGACATCCCGGATCAGCCGCCTCCTGCTGTTATCGCCTTCCTGCAGTGGCTTGTGCTGAGCAGGGAAAGGAAAGTGGGGTGATGGTGTTAAGCAGGATGAAGTGGGGGATTGCAGGAATTCCCAGGGTGTCCTGGTGCAGCCAGAGGATGTATTTATGTATAAATATATATATTTATATAAATATAATCAGAAGTTGGACTTGATCCTTGTGGATCCCTTTCAACTCAGGATATTCTGCGGTTCTATGACATTTTTATGTCTAAAGTCTATTTATATCTGGAAGTGAAATGTATATTTATAGGTGATTGTATATATTATTTAAAGTTTCTTTTACCCAAAGCCTTGTCCAGCTGGAGCAGCTGGCAGTGCTCAGGGCATTTTATCAGCCTCTCCATGTGGGAAGCACCCAGGAAGCACAGGAGCAGCTCAGCCCCCATGGGTGCAACTGAAATGAGGGGATGTGGGAAAGCAGCTCCTGCTTCCCGGGCCCTTTTCCGCTGCCACATCCCAGCTCCATCACATCACCAGCAGCCATCTGCCTTGCAGGGTGTTATTTGCCCCACTCAGGATGGACCACGGGTCCATTTATGGTGGCCTCGTGCCTGCTGGTGGGTCATTCCTCCTGCAGCCTTAACACAAAGCAGACGGCTTTGGATGAAAACTATGCTGGGATATTTTTCATCTGGGCAGGGATGAAGCTCTGGAAAAATGTATTGCAACAGCGCCGAGCCCCGGGGTAACTCTGTATTTTCTATTGCCTGTCTCGTTATCCCAAACAATGTTATTGCTCATCTTATTCCCACCTCCAAGCCCTGTCCAACCTGGCCTTGAACACTTGCAAGGATGGGCCATCCACAGCTTCTCTGGGCAACCTGTGCCAGGCTTTGGAATATTTCAGGCTGTGTTTGGGTCTCTCAGGTTTTCCTTGGTATGATTTTCTTGGTGAGCCTGACCAACTTGTGGCTGCAGGGTTTGGGGAGCTGCTCAGGGTTATAAATGTAATATAAATCTCTGTTTGCACCTGGGTGATGCTCTGGACCTCGTGGGGTTTTCCAGCTGTGGAGTGGGTGCTGCAGGATGGCATCTGGTGTGGTGCCATCCCTGCGTGAGCTGGGGCTCCTGGCTGGCCAGTAAATCCTAAGCTGTGATTCCTGGCTCTCCCATCACTAAATCCTGAGCCAGGCTGATGTTCCACAGGTCTGTGCTGTACCGTCCTCACCTTAACAGCTTCCCCTTTGCCGCCAGGCGTCGGCAGAACAACCCTCTCTTGTCTGAGACCTCTGGGGAAGGTAACGGCACAAAACGAGCCTTTAATTCCGTACAACTTCCTATCCAAGAGCAAGTTTCTTCCCTCAGGAGCTGGTGGGGGGACGTGGTGTGTGATGGGCTCTGAAATCAATCCAGGCTTTGTGGGAGCCTCCCCGCCCTGTTTGCTTGTGGTTACAACGGCAAAGGGGCTGGGGAGGCACCGGCTCCTCTCGGTTTCCCTGTGCCATCCCTGTCCCGCTGCTGCTGGAAGCGGTTCCGAAAAGAACTGAAACCCCAAGCAACGCCCAACGTGGTGCAAACCGTTAGTAAAAGGGTTGGGCTGCAGAGTCTCACCCTGCATGGTGTGATGCTGGGGGCAAGTGGGACACCTGGCTGTGGGAAAGGCTGGGAGGTGGACAAACCTCTGGTGTTAGAGCATCTTTTTGGGGTATTTCCCCAGAGGGCATGTTCTGGCAGTTAATCATTAACCTGGGCACCCAGGTAAGGTGCTGGGAATGTCCTTTGGCTGCTTGACTCCCAGAAGCCTAAATTTTGTTGCTGTTGCTTTTGCCCCCTTGCTGGGCAGAGGGTTTCCTGTGAGCAGGGGGGTGCTGGGTCCAGCCTGGAGTGTATCGAGCCCCTCGAGGTCCTGCCTGCATCTCCCAGCCGCTCCCCCTCGATCCCAGCTTCCCTCGGTGTGTTGGCATCGCCGGGCTCTGTGCTGGCAGGGGACTCTGCCCACTGTCACCCATTGCGGGGGGGACGAGGTTTCGTGTCCCTCCAAGCCCCCCGTGAGGATGTGGGTGCTGTGGTGATGCCGACACGGCAGCTGCTCCCGCCGATATCTCCCCTCTCCGCGGCCGCCGGAGCCGCAGCCGACCTTCCAGCACGGCTGGGAATGGAAATCGAGGAGATGACGTCTCTCCCCGCCGAGCGAGGGGGGGTGGACGAAGTTTGGCCGCGAGAACTCCGAGGAAAGATGTTTGAGCCGGCCTGACGCTCACTTTGTCCCTCTACCCGCCCCCTCTTCGAGCTCCCAAATCTCCCAGTCCCAGCGGCGCTGCCTGTCCCAAGCCCTGCCAGCTCCGGGGAAACACAGCCAGCTGCAGGCAGAGGCGCAGGCAGGAAGTTTTGGAAGTTTCTACAGGCAGCGACTCAGCCCCCATCCCCTCGCCCTCCCGGCGATGCCGGACTCCGGCAGCCTCAGGAGAAAGAAATTCGGAGCCAGGCTCAGGATAACGGGCCGGGAATAGGAGACGATGCCTCTGTCGGAGAGCTCCTATCTGCCGCCCGCCGCCTTTGTCCTGAGCCACGTCCTGGGCATCGCCGGCGTCCTGTACTGGCGGAGCCGGAGCAGGGAAGGTAGGGGTGTTCGGGGGGGGTCAGGGAGGCACTAAGATGGCTGGAGGGTCATGGATTGTTTTCCCTCCCCAGGAGCTGTGGGCAGTGTCTGGGCAGGGACGTGGCTGCGGGAAGGAGGGAGGAGGACACGGCCATGGGGATCCTCCCGGTGGCCTTGAGCCCTGTGTGTGTATGTGGGGGGGTGCTCAGAGGTTTTAGCGCCTAAATTTGGCCTCGCCACCCATTCCAAATCCATGTGGGGCTGGGAGCAGCTGGGACTGAGGGGTGGTCTCGCTGGGGATGAGGCTGCTTTTTGTCTGGCACAATCCCACGACACGTGGCTGGGCTCTGCCTCCCGGTTCTGCCCCGGTGTTGGGGAGCGTCACTCCCACCCCTCGCTGTGACAGCGGCGTCTCCGGGAGCCGCTGGCACCGGCAAGACGCAGCCCCAGGAGCTCTTCACGGCGCTGGCACGGCCTGGCCGAGCAGCTGGGGCTGACCCTGCCTCAGTTTCCTGAAATAGGGCTGGCACATGACTGCCCAAGGAGCGTGAGGATTCGTTACAGGGATGTGCGACAGCTCCAAGGCCCCACGCAAGGACTCGGTAGCTACTCCTGCCTCCCGACCTCTTCCTCCTGGGATTTGTTTGTTTTGATTCCTCCCTCTTTTTTTTTTTTTTTCTGTTTTCCAGCAGTGCTTGTTCTCGCCTGTGCCTCTGCATGGGGCCTCTTCCCCGCGGCCGTGACCGATTCCCCCTTTTCTTTCCCTTTTTCCATGCGAAGGGGCGGGACTGCGCAGACCAGGCAGCGCGCAGGACTTTTCCCTAGATACTGTTTAGGGATACACTTCTTCCTTTCTCCCTCTAAACTACTGGGAGAGGGAGATTAAGAGTGAATTGCACAAACAGAATGCACTGTCACCTACTAAACCCAGACTTGCTGCAATTCCTCCCGCTAACCTGCCATTCCTTGTCCATTTAATTAATCTCTGTGGCCAGACAGTGTTGTCCAGGATGTGCTTGGCTCCATCCAGGGACCTCTGAATGCTTTCCAAACTTGACTGTCTCTTCCCCATGCTGACCTGCTGCTTTGCCCTTCTTGGAGCGGTGTATCCCCCCACAAATCCATCCCTTTTGGAAAAAATCCTGGAGCAAGTGTTGCAAGCAGCAAGTACATTCAATGCCTGTTTTCCTGCATCACTCCTTCCCAGAAAAGGGCAGGTGAAGCCCATCCCATGGGCACAGTGCCCTGTGATGCTCACCCAGCTCTGCTGAGCATCCACCCCCCCCTCCTTTGCATCACCACTTCTCAGGTGTCTCCCTCATTAAATATCTGGGTGTTGGATAGTTTTCCACCACAGGTATCTCTTGTGCATTCTTCCAGGCTGAATCAGGCTCCATTTCCTCTCCCTGGGTGAAAGGCTCTGTAAATCCCGCCTGGTTGGCTCTGTTGTCATGATGGATTATGTCAGCTCTCAAGTTGGCAGCCAGCATGTTTCAAATACCTCCTGCTCCTCACCCAGCCACATTTTTTTGCATAACCCCCGTCTTAACAGGACCAGGTTTGAAAAATCCCCGCGCACTCCCATTCTTTGCTTGTCTTGAAGTGAAAGCAACGGGTTTCAATGCTTAGAAATTTGATTTTTTTGGAATTTTTAAGTAACCAACCCC
>JAWWLV010000070.1:4520444-4586425 GCA_035041135.1 Platyrinchus mystaceus
AGAATGCTGTTGTTAAACCCAAGTGGTCCCACCCAAGGCTGGTTGCTGGGGTTGCCCTGAGCCCTCCCCACTGCCTGCATGTGGAGAGGTGGGAGCTGAGTGGGACTCCCCTGCACCCTGTGGGACCATCCAGTGTGTGTGGCCCATCTTGTGCCCTCTCCTATCATCTTTGCCTTTGTTTTTCATGTGATACTGTTTTTTCCATGGAGCAAAAAGCCTGCCTAGAGTTCCCCCATTGCTGCTTGGCATCACCACAAATCTCCCATCCTGTCACCCCCCCACCCCTGGGGATGGGACCCCCTGGGGGTGTCACCCACATTGTCACCCTGTCCCGCCGGCGTTCAGAGCTCCCAGTGTCTGGCCCTGGCTGAGCTGTGGGACAGAAATAAACATTAAATCCTGACAATCCAATGAACCAAAAATACAGCGACAGAGTAAGCTGCTAATTGCACACCCTGGCGGTGCCCGGCCGAGGCCTCTAACGGGACATCTGGGGGGTTTATGTAATGCCCTAAAGCCTTCTGGGAGCGGGCAGGGCAGAGGGACACCCTCCTAAAGTGGGGGGGCTCAGGCAAACCCCCCCCCCCCCCCCGTGCTGCCTCCAGAGGGGCCGAGGAGGCACAGCAGGGACACGTTTTGGGCGTTCAGTTGGTGCTGCCAGCTGCAGTTACACCTATCCCAGTCATCCATGCTGCGTTCGTTAAATAACATTATTCTCACCAGGAAACCAGTGTATTTTGTTCTAGCTCCTATTTCCCTGCCCAAGGGAGATGGTGGAGCCTCGTGAACAGCCCTGTCCCGCACTAACCCGTGAATAAGCTGCCTCTGTTCCCTGTGCCGGCGCGGGATCCGTCCTGGCACCGGCGGCGATCCCTCTGTCTCTTCCCCTCATTTCAAAGTCATTTGAGTTTCTGCATGAGAACCACTGACCAAGAGCTGCCTTTGTCTTCTTTTGACAGATGAACGGGACAGAGTCCAAAAGAAAACCTTCACTAAATGGGTCAATAAACACTTGATGAAGGTAAGAGTCACGTATTTTATTATAAAGCTGGTTAAATGACCGTATGTCTCTCTGTTCCAGCTCAGGACTGGCAGATAAATCCCTTTTTAAGGTTTTTTAAAATTTCTTTTATGCCTAGCACTGTTTGATTTCAGTGTTCATGTGTGTCTTTACTCAGAGCAGAGCAGGATGTGCTGGAAATGTGCTGGAGCCTTTGGAGGGCACTGTAGCATCACCACACAGCCCTTTTATTACCTTTCCCTCCTGGGTACTTGGTCCTTGCTTAACAGGAGGCTTGTGCATCCTCCCTCATGCCAGGGAGAAGGAGGTTCTTCCCTCACACCACATTGCCAGGGAAAATGGGCTTTTTTTGTCTTTCAAAGGATGCTCTTGTGTGTAGAGGAACCCCAAAGAGTGCCAAGGGACATGTTTTTAAGCAGGATTAACGTGGCACCACAAGGTGCCTCCTGCTCTTCTTGGTTAGTGCTGGGTGGGTTTTAATTAATTCTTTATTTGCCAAAAAAACCCAAAAACCCCACAAACCAAACCAAAAAGAAAAAAGGAAAAAAAAACATGGCTTGGGCACAAGGTGTCCCAGCTGTGTTTTCCTGCCAGCTTTGCAAAGCTCTGTGCCAAGCTTTTGGCTGCTTTCTAAATCTTACAAAGGAGGGAAAAACACACAAATCTTGAGGCTGCTCTGGGAAAGCATCTGGGGATTCCCAGGAAAAGTGAAACCCCCGGACAAGGTCTGGGTGTCTGGGGAAGAGCAGGAGCAGAGGCTGGATGGGGTCTGCTTGCTCCTGTAGCTGTGCTGCCCATGGAAACCTCCTCTGCTCCTGGGTGGAATTTGGGTGCTGTGTTTTGGGAGATGCTGTAAGGCATGTGAGAAGTTAAACCACCGCCTCAGGAGGAGCTGCCCTTCCCACAGGGACCTGTGTGCAGTATTGTGGGATTACCTGGAGTACAGATGGCTTAACAGTTGGATTTTTTGCGTGTAAAATTGGCAGCAGCTTCTGCCAGGTCATTTGGGAAGGGGGAGGCTGCTCTCCTTGGCCGTAATTCTGGAATACCAGTTTGAAATGGCCTGATGGCTTTTCCCCTCCCCAGGTGCGCAAGCACATCAACGACCTCTACGAGGATTTACGAGATGGCCACAACCTCATCTCCCTCCTGGAAGTGCTGTCGGGAGTGAAGCTGGTAAGTCTCCAGGGATGGACAGGGATGCTGGAACCAATCCCCTCCCCGAGACCCCTCCGTCCTCCCCCTGCTCCCCTCCAGCCATCATCCTGTCATTTCTTACGCCATAGTTTTGTTTTCAAACGTCTGTCGTTGTTTCTTTTATTATTATTGCTATTATTATTTATTATTATAGTCATTATTATTATTGGGTTTTATTATTTATTTTCACTCAAAGCCCTGTCCCCCAGGCTGGTCTCTCGGATACCACCAAAGCAATCTGATTATGGTGCCCTGGGTAAAGCCCTCTTTTTGCTAAATCTTACACACCTTCATCCTCCAGTCTTGGCTCCAAATTTAAAATCATGGATAATAGCAGATCTGACTAAAAACTGCTTCTGTGGCAGCGTGCCCAGCAGTTTAACTCAGATTTGACACTCCTGCCCCGTGCTCAGCTCCTGCACATGCTGGGTTTGTAGCAGTCAGTGGTGCAAACCTCTTCTCATGGAATCCCCCCTCCTTCTTCCTCCTCCTCCTCCTCCTTCTCAGACTGACACATTCCCTCAGCTCCAGGAAGAATCCTGATTGCTGTAACAGGGGTAGCACAGCAGGAATTATTTTAGTTTTCCCCAAAAATAGGATCTGGGCAAAGATCTGCTGCCTCCCTCCGTTACCCTCCAGAGACGCCAAATCAGTTTTTGTGGGGGCTGCAAAACCGGATCACACTACTCATGATCCACACAGCTCCCTGCTCTTCAGCTTCCAAAATCAGGAGGAAATTCCTTGTGCTGGAGCTGGGAGTGTGCCAGAGACCCAGCCGCCTTCATCCCTTGCTCTTTTATTTCTCCTCGCGCCCGGGTGTTGCATTTTGGTTTCCATTCTGTCTCCCTGTTGTGTCGCCCTCCCGTCGCCGTCCGTCCCTCCCGCCCTCGTTATAGCCCGTAGAGCCGCCAGCTGAGCGGAGCCTTCGCCTGGTGAGAGCACCGGCCTGGTGCCGTGCAAGCAGCGAGGAGCGTGAGGAGGAAGATGATGATGATGAAGAAGTAGGTTGAGCCTGTCCCGGATGCAGCGTATCCCTGGCAGAGGCTGCAGTGCCGTCAGATAGTCCAGCGCAGCACAGCATTCCCCTCTCTCCGGTTTTAGCCGTGGTTTTGGATAAAACCCACTTGGGGTTGTTGCCCTGAGTGAGGGTGTGTGGAGGGGAGGCTGTGTGAGCGGAGATGCTCCCTCGTTCCTGGGCTGTGTTCCCGTGAGCTGGATTGTCTGTGCGTGCACCGCAGCGTCCGCCCGCAGCCAGGGCACTCACCCACCCGGTGTGACAGCATGTGTCCCCTCCACGGGGTGGGAGGGGACAGGGACGGGTCCCACACGCTGCTGGGCCCTCGGGGCCGCAGTGAGGGCTGCTCACCTGGCACTGCATGGACAGGCTCCGGGCACAGGCACTTCCTGGGATACGGGGCACGACCGGCAACCCCCGTGCATGTGAGTGGAGGTGGGAGCGAGCGCAGCCCAGTCCCACACGAGGGTCAGCCTGAAGGGGACAGACCCCAAAACTTGCTCAGGTGTAAGGGAAGGTGTGTTTTCCAGCCCCTGTGCTCTGGGTGATGATGCCCTTGTGCAGTGTCACCTCCCTGGAGTGGTGCAGGAGGAGCTGGAGCTGCAGCACCTTCCCGATGGTTCCCTGCAGGCCTGGAGATGTTCCCTTTGCAGGAACGACTCCTCCCCTTGCAGGGACAGCTCCTCTCCTTGCAGGGACAGGTCTTCCCTTCAGGCTGAGGAAGGAAGGTGATTCAGAGGACTTGGGGTGTCCTAACAGTTCAGAACACAGTGTCCCTGCCCGTGGCAAGGGGTTGGAATGAGATGGTCTTTAATGTCCTTTCCAACCCAAACTTTCTGTGATTTTATGAACATCCTGGTGAATCCTTGTATTGAGGCTGGGATCATGATTTGGGCATTGATCCTTCCACTCCTGCTGATTCAAAGCAGGCCCAACATCCCATGCCCTTTCCCTGGCCACGGCTCAGCTGGCAGGTACCTCTGGAAACCCCTGACCTGCAACAGCAACAGGCACAGTCCAGGGTGTCTCATTTTCCCCTTCCTGAGGGATTCAGTCATGGCACCTGGAGCAGCAGCCCCTGCCCATGTGCAGGAAGAGCCAGGCTGGGTCTGGAGGGTCTGATGCTGAGGTGGGGGTTCCTCTGCCATCAGTGGGGACCCACAGCTGGTCCCTGCCTGGGTCTCCATGTCCTACCTCTGCTTCCACCTGGTTCAGTCAGACTCTGTATCAGTTTGAGTCCATCTCAGCAGGATTGTGCATAGCCATGGCTTTATTTGCTCCAGAATGATGTAGAGCAGGGTGTGTGGCTGCACAGGGGGTCACACCAGCACGCTGACAGCTCCCAGGGGACCTGGGGGGGCCACTGTGCATGTGGGGTGCTGCCAGCCCAGCCCTGTGAGCCTGACCTGAAGCTGCTGCCTCTCTCTTGCAGCCGCGTGAGAAGGGGCGGATGCGCTTCCACCGCCTGCAGAACGTGCAGATTGCCCTGGATTTCCTGAAGCAGCGACAGGTAAGGGCTGATAGAGACTCATCCAGCAGAGCTGGGTGGTTTGTGGTTCTTTTTCCTGGCTGGGGCTTGGGAAGGGTGTTGAGAAGCAGCATCAGCCCATGCTGGGGTGTGTCCGTCTCCGTGGTGCCGGTGCTGGTTGAGGAGGACTTAAGGGGGGGATTTTCCCTGTGGGTGTTGTGCCTCTGAAATCCAACTGTGCACATAAAAACTACTGTGAAAATGAGGGACCAACTGCAGTTCTGGGTTTGCAAATGTCTCCAACGGTCACGTCTGTGCCCCGAAAGCCTCACTTGGGGCTCCTCAGCAGATCCTGGTGGTGGGGCTGGGCAGCTGTGGCACATCCGTGCCTTCCCACCAGCTCTGGGGTGGGATGTGGCTGCTGGTTCTGCCCAGCCCACACAGCCCTGGCCTCGCTTCTGGTTCTGTGGCATCACCCCTCTGGATGCCAGCATGGACTCACTATCCTTCAGTTTTTGGAGGACAGGCTCCCTCCCCTGGGCTTTTGGGAGCTGCTGGCCCCACCGTGCCTGTGCAGCTGGCAGAGACCAGTCATGCTCCGCAGCCCTGGGCAGATCCCGCCCGGAGCAATGGGCTGCATCCCGAGACTTGTTGGCTCTGCAGGTGGAACCCCCGCAGCCCCAGGGCCGGGTGTCCTGTTCTGCCTGTTGGGTCAGGTCTCCCCACCGTGATGCTCCCAGATATGCCAAGGCGATGATGATGATGAAGATGATAAATTGTACCAGTTCATGCTGAAGCAGAGACTTTTCTCGCTTGCTGCTGGCCTGAGGGCACTGAATAATTTTAAGCACATTCCCTACTCCAGGGAGGGCGAGCCACTTCCAGCCCCCCGCCTCTTCCTCCTCCCCAGCTCCTTGATAGAGACATTTTGCCAAGGGCTCTGGGGAACTTGTTTCTCCACTTGGATGAAACAGCTTTTTCCTTTGAAGTGTGATGGATGGCCTGGTGGCCTTGCTGGGATGCCTTACCCCAGACACTCCTGCCAGAGACTGATCGTGGGGTCCCGTTGAGTGGTGGGGAGTGGGGACTCCCCTAAGGCAGAAGAGTGAGGGCAATGCCTTCATTAGGGCTGATTGATTAGAGCTTGGTTGTGAGCCCAGGATGGAGTTAAACCTTGGTCATCCCCTTTTAGCCGTGCTCTGTGGGCTGGAGCTGCTCAATTATGCACCAGTGCTCGGGGCTCTGGGGATGCTGCTCTGTGAGCTGAAGTAAAGCCATTAAGTGCTGGGAAAGCACTTCTGGATGGAGAGTGCTGGAAACATGGAAAAATCCTTCCCGAGCCAAGACATGAGGTGGCCTTGCTGCCTCCTTGGGAAGCGCTGGGGTGTTGTGTGCCCACTCCCCAAGGAGTGCTCGGGGTGGGGGACACGTCCCCCTGCTCTCGGGGTGGGTCTGACTGGCAACTCTGACCCTCCCGTGTCTTTTTCAGGTGAAACTGGTGAATATTCGCAACGATGACATCACGGACGGCAACCCCAAGCTCACCCTGGGGCTCATATGGACGATCATCCTCCACTTCCAGGTAGGTCCTGGAAGTTTCTCGCTGGAGGCGGCGGGAGCGCGTTGTCTCTCCGGGGTGGCAGCATCCGTGTTCCCGTGTGTTCCGTGGCGCTGCCGGCACGCGGATGGGTCCGGAGGGTCGACACACACACTGCAGTGTCATGGAGACGGTGTCAGAGAATAGCAACACCCTTTGCTCATCGCCTGCATAATGGAAGCATTAATGATAGGCTGTGTGCGGTGGCCTCCCGGTTGGCACCGGGGTTGTTGGCAGTAGCTGTTTGCTCAGCTGGAGGCTCTGGAGAAGAGCAAATTCGGAAGGGGCCACGGGGCTGTCATCCCTGAGTCGTTCCCGGCCCTTTGGGTGGTCGGTGCAGCAGCAGGACTTGTCATTGGGATGGAATGTGTCAGCTGTGTGACAGTGGTTCAGGGCAGAGATGAGAGAAGCTGCCTGACCTGGGACCGTCTCCAGCAATTGTGCGCTAGGGATGCTCTTGGAAAAGAGGGTTTGGGGTTTTAACAGCCTCAAATTATCCGGTTGTAGCTTTGATGCCCTCGGGGGGATGATGTGTGGCCCCCAGTGCCACCAGTGTGTTGGCATATGGGGCTTGCTGAGTGGTGCTGCTGTCAGCAGCTCGTGGCCGTGGGGTCTGGGGTCATCTCCCTGTGGGACTGAGCCCGTGGGAGCTGCTGTGTCCCAGCTTCCTACTGTATCCCTGCTGGCATCTTCCAGACAGGACTCGTGTTGGCTTTGACACTTAGGAGGAAGATTATATTGTTTTGGAGGATGGGCAGTGCCTCGGGAAGAGGCTTTTGGGAGGAGCGTGGGGATAAGCTGGGTGTGAGGCTGCTGACGAGGCGCTCTTCCCGAGCTTTGGCCCTGGGAAGCGGCCGGGGTCGAGCAGGCTCTGGATGCTGATGAGTCACCGTCATCTCCAGTGGGGCCCTGGCTGTGGCATCTTGTCCCCGCTGTCCTTGCGGTCACCCTGCCCTGGTGCATCCTCTGCTGCAGGAGACCACAGAGGGCACATCAGGAGGTCCTGGGTCCCCTCCAGGCCTGGCTGGGAGGGGATGTTGCCACTCTGCCGTGGGGGACAGGGTGGGTGACACAGAGGGTGGGGCTGATGCCACGGAGCCTGTGCGTCCTGTCCCCGCCTGCGCTAACGGGATTTTTTCTGGGGTTGTAGCTCCATTGTGAGCCTCTTAATCTCCCGTGTCCCAGTGCTGCTGCCTGGGGGCAGGCGGCTGGGAGAACCCGGGAGAGGTTTGTGGTGGGATGGTGCTGGTGCAGAGCCCAGGCATCACCAGCTCTGCAGTGAGCTGGAATGGTGAAGATGAGGTGGGGGTGCCCCCCCGTGCCATGGGGGCTTCCCTGTGCCCTGGGAGCTCCTGCGGTCACTGGTTTCCCTTAGTCATCTCCTGGGTTGCTCCTGGTTGAGTGTTTCCTCATTGAGTGTTTGTTCCCTGCTTGCTGGGGCTGAGCTCAGTCCCCCCCATCTTTATGCCTCCTGTTCCCCAGTTTTTGTGACCCGCCACTTTGGGTGCTGCCCCGCTGTGGTTACCCTGCTCTGAGCTGCTGAGCAGAGTTGGGATGCTCCCTGCTTCTCAAACCCCTGCCCTTTTGGGCAGTGTTTGGGGCAGAAGCTGCAGGAGACAGGCAGGACCGGTGCTGGAGTGGGATTGGGAACATCGCACTGCCGTTCCTGTTGGGACCCTCCAACTGCAGCAATGCCGTGTCCCCAGGGCACCTTGGGCTGCCCATCTGTGCCCCAAACTGGGTGAGCCTGGTAGGACCGTGGGCACGTGAGCTGGTCTTCTGGGGCTCCTGGAACTAAGAATTAAGGAGCAAACCTCCCGAACTGGAGAGAAATACCCCTGCGGAGCCGGTTGGCGAGCATGCAGAGTCACTCTGACTCCTCCCTGCTTTTTTTTTTTTTCCCCCATTTCTCTCCCACCCCTTCCTTTATTCCTACCTTTGCCAGCCTTCCTCGGGTTTTCTGTTTTATCCCCCCTTTCCCCACCCTCTCCCACTCCCCTCCTCGCTCCGCTGCCTGATTCCTGCTCCCCTGTTTGTGTTGGCAAGGGCCGTGCTCCAATTACCTCATATTTGGAGAGAAGGACGCCGCAGCCAATCCCCGCTCCCTCTGCTTTTAGGTCAAGTGATTTCTGAACTGCAGTGAGATGCTTTGAATTTGTCTCCTCGCAGCGCCCAGGCTGTAAGATGGCTGTCTGGAGCGGCGGCGGTGGCGGCAGGGCTGGCGGGAGGGACGGCGGCGAGGGGCAGTCCGTGGAACGCCGCGCGCCGGGCGCTTGATCCGATGAAGCCCGGTTTGGGATTTATTCGGGAGCCGGCGACTCGCTTGGCTGCGTTACTGCCGGCACCGAGCAGCAGGAGGAGGAGATGGGGAATTCGCTGGGCTGCGTTAAAGAGCAGAAGGAAAAAGCCGTGGGAAAGGCACCGCTGTCTCCCAAAAAAAGGGTCCGCTTCAAACGGAGGCGGAGAGGGAAGAGGAGAGCGATGCTGGAGGCAGCCCCGCAGGAGGAGCCCCAGGCGCTGGAGGTGGCTGAGGATGAGGAGGCGCCGAAGTCGAAGGGAGCCCCCCGGCAGGAGGGAGGAGAGGAGCCCCACGGCGGGGACCCCGACCCGTCGGCGCTGCACCCCGGGATCATCGTGCAGGTGAAGGAGCGCTTCCAGGGGGAGGTGCAGAAAGCTCGCCTGGTTCTGGAGCCGCAGCGGCCGGGTGTGGCGGGAGCTTCCCGGGAGGAAGGCACCACCGTCATCGCCCGCCTGCTGGAGAACCCGGCCGAGAAGGACTGTGAGAAGGCGGTGAGCCGGCTGGTCGAGCTGCAGAGGAGCGGCACCGGGAGCTGCCGGGCCGTGCTGCTGCCCCTGCGCGGGGGGAGCGATGGCCGCGCCGAGGGGCTCCTGTCCCCGGCCAGCGCCGTGTCCGGTGAGGAGCCAGCGAAAAGCCGGGAGCCGGGGGCCGGCAGCGCCCTGGATGCCTGGGGGAAAGGAGGCAGTGATGATCCCGGCTCCAGCGCCGCATGGACCTGCTCCTCCGCAGCAGAGCCGGGCACCGTTTCGGAGCTGTCTACGCCGTCCCCCATGGTGGATCAGCTGGAAAACCCCAGCGTGGGGAGAACCTCAGGGTTGCCATCGTCTCGGTCTGGGGAGGGAGATGGGCACGGACTGCCAGCTTCCCGCAGCCCGTCCTCCTTCAGCGCTGCCCAGAGCTCCTCGGGGTACGGCAGCGACCCGGCACACCGGCCAGCCAAGGGCACAGGAGCTGGTGGGACCACGGTGTCACCCTCTGATGGTGGCCACAGGCTCGCTGCAGAGGGCTGGGATTGGAGGGGGAGCTCAGGGACAGCCAGAGCAATGGTCAGTGTCTGCGTGTGCCCTCACCCCCTTTTTGGAGTGGGGTGGGGGGACGTGGTTCAGTGGACCCCAGATCCTGGTGGCCCCTGGGGATGGTCATCCCAGCAAGGGGCAACCTTGTGCTGAGGGCAGGCGGGAGGACGCTGGTGCAGAAAGCTCCCAAAGCCTTTTCTCCTCCAGCATCTCCTCTGGGAAAGCATCCCTGTCCTGCCTTCTGCTCCTGGCACGGGCAGACTGAGAGCGGCCGTCACAGGAACTGCTGGGTGCGGCTGGCAGGGTCTCAGTGCCATTGCTGTCACCAGTGACACACGTGCTGGGTCACTCAGGGCTGCTGGGTCAGGTGTGAGTTTGTGGTGTCCCCTTCCTGCTGCTTGTGCTCAGCTCCCAGGAGGGTGGCAGTGGGTGAACATGGGGGCTCTGCCTACTCCGAGGGGTCTCCAAGGGGAAGAGGAGGGGATGATACTGTGTTTTGGAGCTTTGTTGCTATTTGGAGGTCACTCTTTGGGGGTGAGAGGGTGGGTGATGGTACCCTTGGGTTTTGTCCAAGCTTTGCACACCCCAGGACAAGATTCGAGGGGCTGTGGCCCCTGATACCTTTACTGGGTTGGGACCAGTGTCCCAGCCACTATTTGGCCTTCAACATCCTGCCACCAGTTGCTTGATTCATGAAACTGATGTTGGAAGGCTTTGGCCCCCGGTCCTGCGAGTTTCCTTTCTCTTTTCTCGCTGGTGCCTCCCTAAATCTTTGTCCTGTCACAGAGATGTGAAGAAAGGAGGGTGGAGCTGGTGCCGCATCCTGCACCTCTGTAGGCGCGTCTCTAGGAGGGTCTCCTGCAAGGATGCTCTCAGGGAAAAGGCCCAGTGGTTGGAGAACCTCAGTACTGTGTCAGTGGTTAAAAATAAAGGATTTTTCAGAACTGGGTGCTGTGAGGTGCTCCCCGATGGGCAGCAGTGCCTGGGTGGGGCACAGCGCATGGGTGGGTTCACAGAAGGGTTCATTCTCCTCTTAATTAAGAGTTGTTAGGTAATTAATAAGGGGGTGCTGAGCAGATGGAGGTTTATGGGTCTCTTCCTGCTCCCTGCAGACATGAAGGGTCCCATCCTGCATCCTGCTGCTCACCCGGCTCATCTCTCTATCCATCCTGGCTCTGCTGCCAGGTGCCAGCTCCCGACATCCCTAAGGAAACCCAGCCCTGGGGCTGGAGGAGTTAAAGGCAGTGCTGGCGGTGTGGCAGCAGCTGACAAAGAGCAGTTTTATGTGTGATGAGCGTATCAGGCTCGGGAGAGGGAGGTGAGCTGCAGCATACCAATTACACCGGCAGCATCCGCCCCGCCGGCGGGAGAGACGGATAATCCTGCAGGTCCCCGTCTCCTGCCTGCAAAGGGATGTCTGACAGCTGGGACCTGTGCAATGCCAGCACCCAACTGGGTGTATTTTGAGGAGGAATCAAGCAACTGGGTGTTTTCAGGGCGGCGGGTGGGGCTGGGTCCTGGCACACCTTCTCCCTGCAGTGCCGGGAGGAGGAATCCAGGGAGCAGGCAGCCTGCGTTGCCTTTCCACAGGCACCCCGGAAAATCCGAGCGGCTCACATCCTCCCCTTTGTCTGCCCCTTAATTAAGGGGAGGTAATTGTACTAATTGGGGAGCTGGAGGTGGGGGAGGGCGAGGAGGAAGCCTTGCCAATCAGAAATATGCTGGCATGTGGAGACACGTGCGTGGTGTCACGTGCCAGTCTGGGATTCGCAGCCAGTCCTGTCTGAGGGGTCCGTGACTGTCGGTCTCTTTTGTTGGGGAAGTGGGTCATGGCACCCCTGCCACCAGCACCCCCTGGCACCCGCCTCTCCAGGCACAGCAAGGCAGAGGGGGGATGTGACAGCCTTCTCCCCATCCTTCCCTTTCCCTCCAGGATGGAGTTGGTGGCCCTGCTCCATAGCTGGAGGTCAGGGAGAGACGTCCTCTCCAAGTGCTTCTTAAGTTGGTATTTTTTACAATAGGGTGATCCAGGTGTGCCCTGGAGCTCCAGGTGGAGCATCCCCTGCCACACCTGCAGCCCTGGTAAGGGATGGTGTCGGTGGTCCCTCCTTGGGTGCTCCCTTGCTGCCCACCATGGGTGCTGTTGGATGGGAGCCCCAGCTGTCCGAGGGTGCTGGGGCTCCTCGTGGTGGGTGCTGGGCAGGAGGAGCAGATGTACAAGAGCATTGCTGTTGGCACAGCGTGTTTGGGACAGGAAGGGACCCGCCTGGGGCCTCCTCTCTCCAGAACATCACGTTCCCAGTGAGGTGTGTCCCGAACTCTGGCTGGTGGGGATGGGGATGGTGCAGAGGAGTGGCTCCAGTGGTTGTAGGAAGCTGGGGTCTGGTGGTGGCAGCTCTTGTCCCAACTGGGTTGGGCTGCACAGCCAAGCAACACCTCATGCTCCTGTGAAATGGGGTTGACAAATGTCTGGCTTTGCTTCCCTCACCTGCCTGGATCTCCAGCCTGCCCAAACTATGCCACACTCCAGCCCTCTCCTGCAGGTCCGGTGGTCCATTCCCAAATTTGCCACCCTTCTACCCCACGGTGACCAGGAGTTTCCTCCTGCCCTTCCTGGCAGCTGCCAGGTCTGGGACAGAAACTGGATGTGCCTGGTGGAGCCTTTCCTGCTCCTGCATCATCCCATGGCTGTGCTGCTTCCTTACAGATCTCCGACATCTACATCAGCGGGGAGCTGGGGGATATGTCAGCCAAGGAGAAGCTGCTTCTGTGGACACAAAAGGTGACAGCAGGTTACATTGGGGTGAAGTGCACCAACTTCTCCTCGTGCTGGAGCGACGGGAAGATGTTCAACGCGCTCATCCACAGATACAGGTAGGCAGGAAGCAGCAGTGGGGAGTGTCGCGTGGGTGGGAGGAGGGATGAGGATCTCCTGGGGGTCCCTGCCCACCACAGCGGTCAGTGATGGTCTGGAGAACTTGAGGATATGGGTGAGACTTGCAGGGAGCAATGTCATTTCACCTGGAATTATCTCTTCTGCCAGGTAGCTGGGGGATGGATGCTTGGAATGAGCAACAAATACATCAGTTTGCAAAAAAAAAAACCCGTCTTAATGAGGTTGGGGAGAGAGGCAAAAAAAGAAAAGCTTTTAAACTCTTGAGTGCTGCAGTGGTTACATGTTGGTGCTGCCCTTTTGTTTTCCATGAATAGCAGCACTTCCATCCCTGCTTTTATCTGAGGATCTCAGAGCTTTCCTGAGAGCTTTCCCTGAGGGACAGCAGAGCCCTTCACACCTTCTGCCTTGCTCAGCGTGGGCAGAGTCAGAGCTGGGGCCAGCAGGGCTGCTTGGTCAACGGGACCAAGAGGTTTTCCTTCACAGCCTGAAGCTCCCCCTTCCCAAAGGGAATGAGCAGGGGAGGTGCTGCAGCCCAGGTCCCCTCAGAGAGCCACCAGCCTGGGACAAACCCTTGGAGCCACCCATGGCAGCCATGCCCATCCAGGCTGCTCTGCCCTGAGCACCTCGTGCTGTCTGCCAGTGTTGTGACTCTGATGTGTGTCTTGCAGGCCAGATCTGGTGGACATGGAGAGGGTGCAGATCCAGAGCAACCGGGAGAACCTGGAGCAGGCCTTCGAGATCGCCGAGCGCCTGGGGGTCACACGGCTGCTGGACGCTGAAGGTGGGAGGCTGAGGGATGTGGCTGGTGCAGGGAAATGCTGACCTTCCCACCCCCTCCTGTTTCTCACTGCCTTTTCTGCTTCCCCCTTGTCAGATGTGGATGTCCCCTCTCCGGATGAGAAATCCGTGATAACTTACGTGTCTTCAATCTACGATGCCTTTCCCAAAGTCCCTGAGGGAGGAGAAGGGATCAGCGCTATTGTAAGCATTGCTGTGGTTTGGGAGGCTGGGAAAGCGGTTTGGGAGGCAGCTGGTTGGGGTGGGAAAGGTTTGGAGGTTCCCTGTAGCAAGTCCCCATGGAGACTTGCCCACCAGCAGTGCTCTGCAAAGACACTCTCACCCCACAGGAGGTGGATTCCAGGTGGCTGGAATACCAGACCCGTGTGGAGTCCCTCATCTCATGGATCAAGCAGCACACGATACTCATGTCAGACAAATCCTTCCCCCAGAACCCTGTAGAGCTAAAGGTAGGTCCTGGGCAAGGTCCATCCTCGGTGTCCTGTGTGCTCAGTGCTGAGGGAGGGGTGGTGGCATTTTCCAGGGTGGTTCCTGATGAGCCCTTCTCATCCCAGGCACTTTATAACCAGTACATACACTTCAAAGAAACTGAAATCCCAGCAAAGGAGCAGGAGAAAGGAAGGATAGAGGAGCTCTACAAACTATTAGAGGTAAGGATCATCATGGCTACGTGGAGGCTTGTAGGTGGGAGTGTTGTGCTTTTAGCAAGACTTAAGTGTGCTCAGTTCAGGTTTGTTTTGGAATGGAGAAGTGGGAATAACCCTCAGGGTAAATGATGTAGTCAGCAGCAAACTCTGGGAGCAGAGGCAGAGCTGGTGCCTTATAAGGCCCTTTCCTTGCTGTAATCCCTAACCAGCTCGAGGAAGAGGTGGGAAATGCCAATATGTTGATGTTTTCCCCAGGTATGGATTGAATTTGGACGCATCAAGTTGCCCCAGGGCTACCATCCCAACGATGTGGAGGAGGAATGGGGCAAGCTCATCATAGAGATGCTGGAGCGCGAGAAGCTGCTGCGGCCGGCGGTGGAGAGGTTGGTGCTGTGGCTGTGGAAGGGATGTCTCCTGCTCCCCTGGCCAGAGGGACATCCCAAGCCTCTGTCTCATCTCCCTCTGTCATTCCAGGCTGGAATTGCTGCTACAAATCGCTAACAAAATCCAGAATGGTGCTCTAAGCTGTGAAGAAAAACTCACTCTGGCGAAGAACACGCTACAGGCTGTGAGTGGGGGGTGGTATCTCCCCCTCCTAATTTTATTTACTTCTTTGTTTTCCTGCTCTTCTTTTGTACCTTTCTCTTCCCCTCTCTTCTGCCTGGGGTGGTGGATTTCCCTAGGCAATGTTGCTTTCTCTTCTGCCCTTGAGCCTATTCCCAGAGGGACTAAAGTGGGGATGGTGGGTACCTGGTGAACTGTGGTTGTTGTGGAGGATCTTGGGGTGGCCAGGGTGTGGTCATGCCTTTTGGGGATGGAACTGTTGAGGCTGAACATCTGCAGAGGTGCTGGTGTGGAGGAGAACAGCACTTCTGGGAAAGCTTGTTGTATAATGAAGCTTAAAACCCCCAAAATGTGTTTTATTTGCCTAAAGGACTGGCAGGAAGGATTCAGTGGCAGACCCTGGGTAGGGAGGAGGTTTCTGAAGAGGGCTTTTTTTGTTCTGGGAGAAAGAGATGTTGGTTGAAAGGGTTGGGAGCTAAAAATTGTGATCCCATCTATCCCTTGAAGCTTTCAGTTCACCTGCAGCAGTTTTTCTAAGGGGGATGTCCTGGGTGGGGTGTGAGGGATGAATTCATGTTCTGCTCAAGTTAAGCCTGTGGATCAGAAGGCTTTTCGGTCCCAAAGCTGATGTTGGGCTGCTGTCGTGTTCTCCCTGCCTCTCCTGGGCTGAGGGGACCCAGCCCTCAGTGTCCTCTCTCCTTGTGCAGGATGCTGCTCACCTGGAGTCAGGCCAGCCGGTGCAGTACGAATCCGACGTGGTCGTGTACCTGCAGGAGTGCGAGGGGCTCATCCGCCAGCTCCAGGTGGATGTGCAGATCCTTCGGGATGAGAACTACTACCAGCTGGAGGAGCTGGTGTTCAGGTGAGAGGGAATGTGTGCTAGATGGAGAAACAGTCAGGGGCTGCCTGGGGCTCCTCTGCTCTGTTCTGGGGAGGGAGGGAGCGTGTGTGTATCTCCTTAGCCATTCCTTACCTGCTCCCCTAGGATCATGAGGCTGCAGGACGAGCTGGTGACGCTGAGGTTGGAATGCACCAACCTGTACAGGAAAGGCCACTTCTCCACCCTGGAGCTGGTGCCCACCTCCACGCTGAGCACGACACACTTGAAGGGCGACTCCCTGACGAAGGGGCTCCACACCTCCTCGGCCTCCTGGTTCAGGAAGCCCATGACCAGGGCAGAGCTGGTGGCCATCTCCTCGTCTGAAGATGAAGGCAGCCTCCGGTTCGTGTACGAGCTGCTGGCCTGGGTGGAGGAGATGCAGGTGAGTGCTGGGCCAAATCTCCTGCCTCTGCTCACACTTGATGTGGGAAGGAAGGAAGCTGCTCTGGGTGTTTTTCCTGCCTTTATCTATGGGTGATTGCTTTGGTGGTTTAGTGTTTCTGGAGAGCTCTTTCATCTTGAAATGGATTTTCTCTCTTGTGGTCCTGCTGATCAGTGGGTACCAGGGGAGCCTTTCAAAGCTGGAAGCAAATCTGTATTGATGCAGTCAGTTGGTCTTATGTGGGTGGGTGGTCTTGTGTAGGCTGTCCCAGAAATCAGTGTTGGAGCACTGGCTTAGGTTCTTCTACCAGGACTGGGTGCTGTTTGTTCCCTCTGAAGTGACCTGGGAGGTTTTCTTGCCCTCATATCCTCTTGGGATGAGCTCCTTCAGATGAGGAATGCTGACTTGAGCCTCTTGGCCTCTTTCAGATGAGACTGGAGCGGGCAGAGTGGGGGACCGACCTTCCAAGTGTGGAATCCCAGCTGGAGACCCAGCGGCACATCCACACCAGCGTGGAGGACCTGGGCTCCAGTGTAAAGGAGGCCAGGATGTATGAGGTATGGCAGGGGTTGGGTGACACAGTGGGTGACATGCATGACATGTACAGGGGGGTGAGGGCATCGGGGTCAGCTCTGGTGGGTAAAGGTGCCTGGGACAGAGGTGTTTGTGAAGGGTGGAGCTTCTTAATTGACACAGTGCAAGAGGCTGCTGCCCTGAGCCAGCCTCTCCACCTCCTCTTCCTCACACAGAGCTGGAGGAGAAAGATGTGGGGATGGGGTTTCCAGTGATGCCACCCCGTGTCGGGTAACAGGAGCATTTTTTGTCCTTCAGGGTAAAATGTCTCCGAATTTCCGCGCGAGCTACACGGAGACGCTTGGCAAGCTGGAGACGCAGTACTGCAAGCTGATGGTGAGTGGGCTTTTAGAGCTACCCCAACTGGGGTCCATCCCTGCTGTCCTGCTCCTGAGCATCCCTGTTCCAAGGCTGGGGAGGGGGGAAGACACCCACTGCCTTCAGAGCAGGGAAGAGTTATGATCCTTCCTTGTGTCCAGGAAACCTCGAGCTTCCGGCTGAGGCACCTCCAGAGCTTGCACGGGTTTGTGTCTCGGGCCACGGCCGAGCTGATCTGGCTGAATGAGAAGGAGGAGGAGGAACTGGCCTATGACTGGAGCGACAACAACCCCAACATTGCAGCCAAGAAGAACTACTTCTCAGTGAGTGGGATGGTGGGATGGGCGGGGGTGCTCTCCTGGTTGTGCTGCTGCTGCTTTTGATCCACTGTGGGACCTTCAGCTCCCAAGAGACCTGAATTCCCCAGAGGCTGGATGCTCCCTCCCAAGTCACTGAGCTTGTAGCTCCTGAGTGGAGCTGATAAAAGTTCTCCCCAGAGCAGAAAGTGCAAAAAAAGCATGTGTTCAATTGAATTTCAATCAAAAAGGCATCAAAAGATGTATTTTTAGCACTGTTTGGAACTGAAGGCACATTTAACTAGTGGAGGGGAAGTAAAGTCTGAGCTAAAGGGGAAAATTGATTCCTCTTTAAAGCAGTATAAATAAATTCCCATCTTTCCACAATCACACTGTCTGGAGCTGAAGAGGTCCCCGGGCAGGTTTCCAGTATCTGTGTTACATCTGCCCTGTGTGTTTGGCACACAGGAGGCATCCTGATGGGAACATGCTGTGGTGCTCCCACAAGCTGTGCTGGATTCCCTGGGATACTCTGGTATTCCCTGCAGCTCTTCCATGCTGTGTTGGTTTGGACACATGGTCTGAGTGAGGTCTACCCCCATAGGTGAGATTTGGACTTTGCTTGTGTCCTTCATGCAGGAGCTGATGGCAGAGCTGGAGGAGAAGCAGGACATCTTCCGCTCCCTCCAAGACACGGCTGAGCTGCTGTCCCTGGAGAACCACCCAGCCAAGCAAACTGTGGAGGTGAGTGAGCACCTGGAGGGGCTGGGAGATTCCTGAAAACCAGCTGGCAGCAAATCTTCTCATCTGGGATTGGGAGACTTGCTGTCCCACCCCACAGTACCTGATAAAGCGTTTTGTAGTGGCAGAACATCAGTGCAGTGATAGAGCTGTTTTGTTTTGGGAAGGGCAATGAGAAGCTCGAGGCCATTCACAAATAATCCCCACCTCAAATTAAGACACAAATACACTTGCACAGAGCATGAGCCTTTCCTGCAACAAGGTGATACAGGGAATGGCCTTAGCTGCCCTGGAGTCATTCGGGCTTCCAGGGGTGCTGTGGTGGTGAAGCAAAGGGCTGCAGGGACCTGTTTCTCCCGGGGGTTTCTCTCTGGGTTGGGAGAAAGCAAACCTGTGCATCCCACAGCCCCTGGAATCGTGTACCCGTGGGTGTGTGGGACACTGAGATGTTGGTGGTCCAGGTTCTGCCATCTCCTGCTCTTCCTGCCTGTGTCCAAACCCTCCTTGCTCATTTATGTCCCTCCTGCCGTGTCCTTGCCGTGACCCTCCTGGCTGTCAGTGCTCCTTATCCATCGCCGTTTTCCGTGTGTTTCCCAGGCGTACAGCGCTGCCGTGCAGACTCAGTGGCAGTGGATTAAGCAGCTCTGCCTGTGCGTGGAGCAGCACGTGAAGGAGAACGCTGCCTATTTTCAGGTATTTGGGAGGGGCAGCCCGAATTCCAGTGGTCACCCTCCACTGAATCCCACCGCATGAGCTTCCTGTACTGCTGTTCTCTTCGGGGGAGAGGGAAGGAGGATTTGTGGCGCTCAGGGTTTCTCCTGAGTGTCTCTTAGCTGCTCTCTGGAGGTTTCTTGCTGGGGAAGAAAAGGGTCAGCTTCCCTGTAGTGCAGGTTTCTGTGACCCTTTTGCATTTACAGTTCTTCAGCGACGCCCGGGAGTCGGAGACGTACCTGCGGAACCTGCAGGACTCCATCAAAAGGAAGTATTCTTGCGACCATAACACGAGCCTGACGCGGCTGGAGGACCTGCTACAGGACTCCATGGTGGGTTCTCCGGCATCCCACCACCCTGGGATGGCTTCTGGTCCAGCAGCACTGTGTTTGGGGCACCTCTTTGCTTCCCAGGGAAAACGGGGCTCTTCCTTCCCACAGTTTGATGTAACGTGGTTTGTTTTCCACCTTGGTCAACGTTCTGCTTTTCCTCGGAGCTGCAGCACATGTTTGTACGTGGCTGTGGGGTGCAGCTGTGGGTGACCCCAAGCTGTGTGGTGGCTGGATCTTGGTCACTGTCACGTAGAGGCACCATCCAGCCTCTCCGTGTCCTCAGAGTGCAGAGCAGGTTCCCCGTGCTGCCTGTGCAAGCTCACGGCCTGACCCCTGAGCTGGTTCTGCCCCATCTGTGCCACCCTGGTTGAGTTCTGCTGACAAAGCCTGCAGGATGCTCCTGGTTCTGCTTTTGAGCTGGTGGGATGTGGAGAAACGCCTGCTCTTTATCCAGCCCAAATCCCGCGTTAATCCATCGCGCTGGATGGGGGAAGAGCCAGGGCAGCCCGGCTGTGCCAGGGGTTGATCTCTGAACACGTGGCCTGGCTTAGCTGTGGCACAGCAGAGAGCAGAGGCCAGGCCATTGCTCTGTCATCTTCTTGTCTGAATTGGCCTGAAATAAACAACCTAAAAACAAACCTCAAGGAGCAAAGCAATCAGCTGGCATTTGAAACCAGGGTCAGGGGAGGATTTGGGCTGTGAGTTAAATGCTGAGCTGCTGGTGGAAGGGCCAGGAGGTGACATGTGAGTGGTGTGGAGGCAGGAATCACTTGGACTTTGCTCTTAGTGCACACCAGTGATCCCCAGTGTGTCCCCCGTGACACTGGGATGCCGTTACTGGGTGTTTGTGATGGGACCATCAGCACTGTCTTCTCTCCTCGAGGCCTGGGGTCTCTGTCATGGTCTCAGGGTTGTCCTGCTCTGTCCTCCAGCACTGCCAGAACATGGAGCAGCCAGCCTGGCTCCTGGGGTGTGTGTCTGAGAGCCCTGAGACACCAGGAGTCTGGGCAGGTGCTGTCTGGGGTGGGAGAGGCTGTTCTGGGGAGCTGGAGAACGGCCGTGATCTCAGGACCGGGGCAGCCGCCCCAAGCTCAGCTTTATTACTCTTTCTTACCTAATAAGTTAAAGTTGTATTTCTTCCAATCATGCTCCCTGGGACAGGCACAGGTAGTTTATTTAATCATTTATTCTTTTATTTTTCTTTTTTTTTTAACCATTAAATTATCCTCCACTGTCGTCAGCACACTAACCAACCCCAGAGTACCGAGCATGAGGGAGGACATTTTCTGGGATCCTTTCTAAACCTTCGCAGCCAGAACGAGCTGAGCTGTCACTAATCACACGAGCTGCCGGTGCTGTGATCCGCACACGTCTCCGCCGCCGCCGGAGGCTGTTCCAGGGGAGCTTTGCCACCAATCCCCTGGGTTTTCCCATCACCAAACCCAGCAGGGATTTATAGGACTCAGTTACGCAGCATTTTCCTCCGACCGGCGAATTTCTCCCCAAACCCAGAGGCCTGTGCGGTCACTCCACCTCGAGCCCCTTCTCCTGAGATGTTTTTTCCACAAAATCCATCATATCCCATTCCAGCCATTGGTTTCAACATGCCTTCATCCTTTGCTTTAGAGAAGGGAGCATGCTTCCATGGTCTCTCCTCCAAACTACTGAATGTCCCCGGCTTTGGGCTGGAGCTTGTCCTGCTCTTGGCCCTTCACACCTCCTGGGACTTTAATTTTGGTGTATGTTGTGTTCTCTATTTTTGCCCTTTTGAAAGAAAACATTTTCTTGTTCAAGCAGCCAAAGAGCCAGAGGTGTGCATGTGGCTTTGCAGGGCAGTGGGAGTAGTAGTGGAGAGGTCCCACCCCGTTCTTCCTTCCATCCCATCTGACCCCTCTTCCCATCCCGTCAGAGCAGCAGGATCCTCCTGATGTTTGTTCAGCCCTTTCAGGCCAGCGTTGGGGTGGGGGGTCCCGAACTGCCTGGGAGAGACCTCCCCTCCTCAGCCTCGAACAACCTGTCCATCGTCCTTCTTTCTGCCAGGATGAGAAGGAGCAGCTCATTCAGTCCAAGAGCTCCGTCGCCAGCCTGGTGGGACGATCCAAAACCATCGTCCAGCTCCGGCCCAGGAACCCGGAGCACGTTGTGAAGAGCACGATCCCCATCAAGGCTGTCTGTGACTACCGGCAGATTGAGGTGAGGGCTCAGCAGAACTTGCAAAGGGAAGGCAGGGACGAGGCAGGGGAGTGACACCAGTGACGGTTTAGAATGAGCTCCACAGTGTCTTGTCAATGGGAAGCAGGAACAGAGTGGGAAGACAGAAGGAGGGAGATGGCACGGCTGTTTTTCCTGGAGCAGATTTCTGTGTCTCAGATTTATTCTGGGCAGGAGCTGAAGTCCTTTCCCCCCAAGGAGGATGGGCTTCATCGGCCTCAGCCAAGCAAGCACGTGGGTGGCAGCCAGCTCTGTTTAACTTCCTTGTCCCTTCCTCTCCAGACACGAGTGTGCTGCACTGCTTGGCACTATTCCAGGCTTTTGCTTGATTAAAATATATCAGTCTGTATATTTTTGGGAGCTGGCTCACCCCCAGGAGGGAGGGTGGTAGCAGGGGCAGGCGTGTGTGGCTCTGCTGCTGGTTTCTGATGGGCTGGGGGTGTTGGTGCTGCCGCAGATCACGATCTGCAGGAACGACGAGTGTGTCCTGGAGGACAATTCCCAGAGGACCAAGTGGAAGGTGATCAGCCCCACAGGGAACGAGGCCATGGTGCCTTCTGTCTGCTTCCTGATCCCCCCACCCAACAAGGAGGCCATCGAGATGGCCAGCAGGTACTTTGGTGGTCTCCACTATGGCCGAGTCACGGAGATGGGATGGTGGCATGGGAGGGCACAGATTTGGGGTGGGAATGGGAAAGAAGCTGGGGTGGAGGAATGGGAGTGGGTGGCACAGCTGATTTGTGGCAAGGAACGGAATCCCTCGTTGTTCTGGAGCTGCAAATTCCCCAACACTGCTATAGCAGCTTGCAAAAGAGAAAATGACAATTTGGGAGGAGGGATCCCCCAGGGATCACTGGCACTGACCAGCAGGAGCATCACTCCCGGTGTGCTGCCAGACTGGGATCACTGGATTGACAGGCTGCGGGCTGGCAGCGAGGGCTGGAGGATTAACGGGGTCAGGGAAGATCCAGGGCTGATGGATCTGCTCCTTCCCCTTGCAGGGTAGAACAGTTGTACCAGAAAGTGATGGCTCTCTGGCACCAGCTCCACATGAACACAAAGAGCCTCATCTCCTGGAACTACCTGCGGAAGGACATAGCCCTGGTGCAAAGCTTCAGCGTGGAAAAGGTATGGAGGGACTTCCATGCTCGGCTCTGGGGTTGTGTTGCTCCTGTCCAGGCTCCTTCGTGTGGCACAGGAGAGGGGCAAGACCAGAGTGCAAGGCTGGAGAAGTCAAGGGTCTTTACACCTTGGTCAGTGGGAAAACCTGAGCTTGGGGGTGCTGTGTGAAACTATTGCAGTTTTTCCCAACAAGAAGAGCATCAGGAGTTTGCTGCTGAGCTGAATAAAAGATGACAGATTGTGGATTGAGCGTTTCATTGGGGAGTGAGTGCAGCTGTAGGGAGGCATGAGACTGATGTCTAGGGTTTGCCTTTTCTCCTCTGGCAATACTCACTTGGCAAATGAAGGTGATTCAGGTGGGGAGGTTCAGGTTCAGGCTGCAGGTGATGTGTGTGGAAAGTTGTTCCTGACGTTTGGATGTGCTGCTTTTCCACTCACAGCTCAGATCCTTGGCTCAAGGGGAGTGCCAGCAAGCCTTGAAGAGCCTCCAGGCACACTACGAGGATTTCCTGCAGGACAGCCGGGACTCGGAGCTCTTCTCGGTGTCGGACCGGCTGCGCCTGGAGGAGGAAGTGGAGTCTTCCAAGGAACACATCCGGCAGCTGCTGGAGTCCATGGAGAACGGTGAGCTTCAAAGGGCTGATGGTTTAACCAGGAGCTGTGGGAACTCATAAACAAAGGATTTATGGGATGGCTTCGTGTTCGTCTTTTCCCGAGCTAGCTGGTTGATGGCGTGAGCAGCTGCTCTCCTTATTTCTCCATCCATCCATCCGAGTGTTCGGCCCTTGTCCAGCAATATTCCTGCAGAGAAGTCTTGGCTTTGCAGCTTCAGCTTAACTGCTGAGTCCTCTTACCCTAATCTTGTTGGTGATGGGTTTAGTCATTAGGATGCATTCTGAGCAAGGGCTTCTTCCTGAGTTTAGTCTTTGGGGAAATATACATGGTGGTGGCACTTGTGACACCGTGAGTCCCATTAGGACTGAGGACTCCAGCTTTGTCACATGAGTTTCCCTGTGGCTGGACTCATTCTCAGATGTATTTGAATGAGATGATTTAATTAACTTGTTTTCCGTCTGAGCAGAGATCCCGGTGTCAGTGCAATGCTGTGCTCAGCTCCGAGGCTTCCGGCAGACCCCATTTGGGACAGATACAGGCCGGGGGTGTTTGAGCTGCTGTTTTGTTTGTCCCTGACTTGCAGAAGACAAGGATGAGACCGTTGCCAGGACGTACCTCTCCGAGCTCAAGAACATCCGCCTGCGCCTGGAGGAGTGTGAGCAGCGGCTTGTGAGCCGAATCCAGTCCCCGAGCAGCGCCCGAGCAGATGGTGACACTATCCAGGAAAACACCATCCGCATTGCAGAGCAGGAGGTCAGACCTGCAGCTGGGAGATGGGCAGGGGAGGGAGGTGGTGGACACTGGTCCAAAAATAGCTGTAGCTTCTCTGGAGTGAACGTGTGGGTGATGGGTGCATGAATGTGCAGGGTTTGAGGGGATCTTGCTGCACAGAAGGCAGCAGGAAACCTCAGCAGGTGGGCTGCCTGCTTCGTTTCCTACTACCTCCTTTGCCAAGGGCAATCCTGCTTTTCCTCTGCCTGTTTGGGCTCTCTTTTCACGTCCTCTCCCTCCCTCCCTCAGCGAATGCAGGAGGATCTGCAGCGGCTGCAGTCGGACCTGCGGTTTGTGTCCGAGAGATGCTACAGCTTCCTCGACAAGGCACCCACGGGGCCCAGCACCCCCCACCTGCGTGCAGAGCTGGACTTGGTGGTGAACAAGATGGACCAGACACATGGGCTGTCTTCCATCTACCTGGAAAAGTGAGTCAGGATGTTCTTCTCTTCCCAAATACCTTTTTGAACCTGCCCAATTCACTAGAGACCCTTCTTCTGTCCCTCCAAGACACCTTGCGCTGGACCGTAACCGAGCTCCATCCCTCTGTGGCAGACAGTGCCAAACAGCCTCATGGTCAAGATCTCTGCCAAATTTGGGATGTCATTGTGCTGCCTCTGTTTGATTTGCCAGGTTGAAGACGGTTGACATTATTATCCGGAACACACAAGGAGCAGAATCCCTGGTGAAAGGGTACGAGGTGAAGCTGAGCCAGGAGGAGGCAGTTCCCGCTGACCTGGCGGCCATTCAGTCTCACAGGACAGCGTTACAGGTTGGTGCTCTTGGTTTGTCAAGCAGGGTTCTTCTCTTTCTCTGCTGAATTTAGGCTGTGTGATGTTTTTCTTGTCTCTGTATAGCTGGGAGGATTTTGTGCTGCTTGTGTGATCCCTTATTGTTTTGTAAATGTAAAGAAACTGCTGTGACTTTCTTGTAGGGCACATGCTGGCACACTTGAGCATCTTGGCAGCTACATGTCCTGTTACTGTAGGACAGGGGCTGAACCAATCTGACTTGGGAACACGGTCCCCTTCATTTTACACTTCCTATAACCTCCCAGTTCTTTGCATGTTAAGGAGGGTGGGAAAATAAACCCGTTAACCCCTTCTCAGGCTTCTCAGCCCCAGGCAGGAGGACATCTCTGACCTAATGTCCCTTCTGCTTTCGGTGGTGAACCGGGGCTGTCTCTTGCTGGTTTTGCAGCAATGGCTCGGGGAAGTGAAGGACAAGGGCTCCGTCTTCTCCACGTTGGAGGAGGAGATGGCGAAGGCGAAGGCGGTGGGAGAGCAGCTGTACCGGCTGAGGCAGGAGCGCAACATCGACCTGGAGCGCTACCAGGAGAAGGGGAGCCAGCTGTGGGATCGCTGGCAGCGAGTCTGCGCCCAGATTGAGACCCGGTGAGGAACCTCCTTCCTCCTCCCTCGGATTTACTTTCATGCTTCAGCTGAGAGCTGGGGCCAGGCTTGTTCGCGGTGGTGTTTTTCCAGGTGGGGTTCCCACTGGTGGCTGGGATATCCCTGGCATTTCACCTTCCTCTTACTTGTCGTGGTTCTTCTCTCAGCCACACGGAGCTGGAGAGCATCCAGGAGGTGCTGAGTGATTACCGGCAGTGCCACAGTGCCCTGATCCATTGGATCGAGGAGATCACGGTCCAGCAGGAGCTGATGAAGCCCGGGCAGGCGGAGGACAGCCGGGTGCTGTCGGAGCAGCTCAGCCAGCAAACGGTGAGGAAGGACCTCATGATGTCTCAGCACGGTTGCTGCCCTGACATTGTCACTTCTTGTCATCTGTGAGCTTGAAAATATGAAACACAGCAGGGAAGAGGCTGCAGGCGTGAGCTGGGTGTCTGGGAAGTGGAGAAGCTCAGCTTGAGGTGAAGATGAGGTCTTGCATGAAAAAATTGAAGAACACAAAGACTTTACCCAAAAGGGGAGGGTTGGGAACCAGAATTCAGTTCACCCCCCAATGGCAGCTGTCATAGAATCATAGAATGGTTTGGGAAAGGATCTTAAAGACTACCTAGTTCCAACCACCTTCCATGGGCAGGGACACCTTCCATAGCCCAGGTTGCTCCAACTTGGCCTTGAACACTTCCAGGGATAGGGCAGCCACAGCTTCTCTGGGCAACGGCTCAGACAACTTGTCCTGACAACCTTTTTTTGCTTTGAATTTTATTAAAGGCTTTGGCTGCAGAAATTGAGAAAAATCAAGCCAAGCTGGACCAGTGTCAGAAGTTCTCCCAGCAATACTCGGCCGCCGTCAAGGTACAATTTCCCCTCCTGCACCTGGGTAGGACTGGCTGGGCAGAAACGGCCGTGGCACAGTTTGTGTCTCTCATGCTCCGTGTCTCCCCAACCCCGGCTGTGTTCTCAGGACTATGAGCTGCAGCTGATGACGTACAGGGCCTTCGTGGAGTCGCAGCAGAAGTCTCCCATGAAGCGCCGGCGCATGCTCTCGTCCTCGGATGCCATCACACAGGAGGTAGGAGCACAGCCACCCACCCAACCTCAGCAGGGAGAAGCTGTGTGTGTGGGGAGGGGTCCTGCGACGCCGAGCAAACCTACGAGCAGTCCCTGTGAAATGAGCTCCTTCTGCTGAGCTCTCTTGTGTAAATAAAGTTTCCACCCTCGCTGTTTTTTCCAATAGCCACAGGGGATGGCTTAGTGCTCTAAGCACCAGGTATGACATACGTAGACTCCTGGGAACCCCTGGGAACCCCTGGGTCAAATCCAGCGGGGTCGGCTCAGCCCTTCAGCCTTGTGAGGTAAATAACCAGAGCACCATGCAGCGTTACTGTGTGTGGATCTTTGGGATGAGACCTTTAGGGCCCCGAGGTCCTGTCTGCTCTGTGTGGATATTAAAGATCCCGGTAGCCCTCTGTCAGAGTTGAGCATCCGCCCCAGTGTCCGTGACCGGAGTCTCCCCTCGCTCCAGTTGTCGTGCAGCATGGCATGTGTGGCCACAACCCTCCCCATCAGACTTGCTGCATTCCATCGATGCCATTCCGGGTCTGCCAGGTGCCTGGGGGGTTCCCAAGCGACAGAGGTGCCGCATATCCATGTCACCTACCGTAAAGTGCCTCGTTCCGGATCCGCCGGCGGGACTGACGCACCCCGTTTCCCCCCTGTTTCCCTTGGCAGTTCATGGATTTGCGGACTCGCTACACGGCCCTGGTGACCCTGACCACGCAGCACGTGAAGTACATCAGCGATGCGCTCCGGCGGCTGGAGGAGGAGGAGGTGAGGGTGTGGAGCGGAGCTGAGCTCTGTTCAGACTGTGCAAGGCTCGTCCCCATCCACCCCTAAGGATGCTGCTCCCCGCTGAGGTTACGCCTCTCCCTCTTTGGAGATCCCCTTTGACGTGGTTGTCTTCCTCCCTCCTCGTTCTGCAGAAAGTAGTGGAGGAGGAAAAGCAGGAGCACGTGGACAAGGTGAAGGAACTCCTGGGCTGGGCCCTGGGCTTGAAGCAGAGTGTGCAAGGCAGGACGGCTGCTGCTGGGAGCAGAGAGCTGGGTGACATCGAGAAATCCATCTCAGAGCAGCAGGTAAAGCACAGGTGACCATCAGACGCTGAGGTCTAACTTCTGCTCTTTTTCCACAGCTGAATTAAGCTTCTTTCTCTCTATTTTTTTTCCAGGCCCTGAACGAGGAGCTGACTGCAAAGAAGGAGCAGATCTCTGAGGCCATCAAAACTTCCCAAATCTTCCTGGCAAAACACAGCCACAAGTGAGTGTGACCCAAGGAGGGAACAGGCACAGAGAGCAGAGCAGTGGGAGATGAGATTCCTTAGAGCTGGGTCCAGTGACTGACTCCAGTTGAAAACAATAATGAGCTTCACGTTGTCTTCTTTCTTATCTGCAATGAAAATTAGGAAATGTGCTACCTATTTATGCTGTGGAGCAATATTAATCCTCTTTAGTAGTGATCCAGCCCAGTATATTTTGGGATTTGTTCGCTACAATGCAGGTCATCCTGTGCTCAGTTATCCTTACAGGTTTTAGCTGGGCTGGGAAGGAGTAGGACAGTGGGAAGAGGGGACTCATGGTGGATTTGGCCTTTTCCTTCACCAGAAAAACATGGTAATTCTTTGGAGCTGGTTTGTACAGTATCCTGAGAGGTTTCCCCTTCTCCTTTCAGGCTTTCCCAACAGGAAAAGGAACAGATTTCTGCTCAGATTGGTGCCTTGAAGGAGACCTACCAGGGACTCTGCAGCAATTCCTCGGAGCAGCTCCAGCAGCTCCAGAGCCAGCTGGCTCAGGAGGCAGAGCACAAGGTACTGCTCCCAGCTCGGTGCCGTGGCTGCACGGACACAGTTCCCTCCTCAGGGGGTGCAAAAGGTTTCACCTTGTTGTGTGTCTCATGGCCACTCACGGCCCATCACCTCTCTTACTTGCACGTGGTTGCCCTCCCTTCTCTTCCATCCATGGTCACCCAAAGCATCCAGGCTGGTGGTCCCTGGAGGCCAAGCAGGAGCTGTTTTCCTGCTGCCTTCCAGGTCAGTGGGAGAGTTGTCCCTTGGTTTTCATCACAGCTCTGCCCTCTGTGTGAGGGTTGGCTCCTTCATGCTTGGTGAGCAGGGATGTAGATGGAATTCTGTCCTGGTAATGGTCCCCTTGGGAAATCTGTGTCCTCAGAGGAATGTCCCCTCAGGGCTTTGACCTCAGAGGGCTCCATCTCACAGGCTGCCTGCGAGCAGGGGATGCAGGAAGGTGGGGTTCGTGTGGCCTCATGGATCTCAGGCTCTGGCAAAGGGTTTGTCTCAGCGGTTACTGAACCAAGTTGCTCTTCCCAGTGGAAGGCCACTGCATTGTCCAGCCCCTCAGCTGAGCTGGGAGACCTTCCCAACCCATTCCCTGTTGACACCCACCAGCACTTCCATCAGTCCCCGTCCTTGTTGCGCTGGGTTAGGGAGGGCTGGAAGCGCATCCTTATTGCCTCTGTTACGAGCTGTCATTCACAGATATCCGTGTGCGTGCTCTCTAAGTGTTTATACATGTGTCAATGGATATATTTGTGTGTTTGCTTGCTGGCTCCCTGTACCCTGAAGCAACGGCCCGCTCAGATCTGGCCGCGTGACGCAGGTTTTGGCCGCCGGGTCCGTGAGTGAAGCCCTGTTCAAGCCACCCACGGGGAGAGGGTGTTAGGGCTGCCTGTTTGAGATCTGCCTGTCCAGCCTTCACCTACATATATAGTGTTTGCTCCAAACTGGACTTCACAGCACATTCCAGGTGTCTCAGTGTTTATATTGCAAGCCCTTTAGCCCTCGTGCTGGCAGCAGAAGGGTGAGCAAGTCGGCTTGTTAGTCGCTGCTAAGCCGTCACGGATTTGGTGCAGCCTGCCTGTGGAAAGGATGCTTTTTCCTTTCCCTTTTTCCTGCCTTTCGGGCAGGAAAATTATTTTAGAGCAAAAGCCTTCTCCAGGGCTTGTCGTGCTGTTTGGGTACAGCATGAGGCTGCTTTGGGGCTGGAACAGTTTTCACTCACGCTCTCGATAAAGCCCAGGAAAGGAAACAAGAGGTGGCAGTGGGGCTTCACCTTAGTTCCCCGTCTAGAAAATGATCCCTGCGGCTCTCGTGCGGAGCCGTTGCTTCACTGTAGAGGGAGCATGAAGAACTCTTTAACATTTGCTTGCTGGAAACATTCAACTGTCAGAAAGAAGTTATGAAAGGCCAAAAATGCCAAGCAGAACGCGCTAAATTGAGCATGATGTGTCCCTGTACAGTTTGTGTTTCATGTCAACTGTATTTTAAGATTAACTGACATCCTTGCTTACAAGTTTGACTAACCCTCCGGGATTTAAACAAACAAAACACACAAAGGGAAAGAGGAAGACGTGTGTGTGGGGTTCTTTTTGCAAACAAAACAGTCGCATGCTGGACGCTAACACCAAGCTTTACACTGTGTGTGATACGGCTGAACTGCTCCATAAGGCTCTGTCTTTAACTGCTCAAGGCACACCCTGCAACTCGGTAAGTAAAAGCCCTTTACTCCCCTCCCTCCCATCCATCTCCTTTTTTATCTTTCTCTTTTTTGCCTCCTTCCCTCTTCTCTGTCTTTCCACGGCTTGTTCATCTCTGAATATGCATGTCAGGGTCTGGCGTTGGTGGCGGAGAGCTTAGGTTGTCCCAGAAGGTTCCCCCTCTTCCCACAGCAGGGTGTTGGGATGCAGAGGAATTCATTTCATAATCCTGATTCCCTCCTCACTATCCCCACAAAAATCTTTTAGTGCTTGGGCCAACCTTATGCCCAACCAGTGGGACTGGGAGAAACCCAAACGTCCAAAGAGCATTTGGACAAAGATACTCTTCATCATCTAAATTATTATGCTCCCTGTGGGGACAGCAGTAAGAAAAGGCCCTGCAAAACGCCACAGTAGATGATGTGTTCCCAGTCTGTCACTTTTTCCATGCTGGGACCTTCAGCTTTTTCCATTTTTCCTTTGGGCCTGTCTGAGGAGCAGCTTTGAGGTGCTGGAGTGGGCACAGCGGGTGCCACAGTTGTGCTCAGGGAGCTGCCCTGCCACATGGCTGGGAGCTGCTCCATGGTCTGTGGTGCTCCCTGGCCATCCTGGCACTTGAGATTTGCTTGGGAAGTGCAGGATTGAGAGCATGGCAGGAATCAGCATGTAGGCTGTGCTGGGAGAGGTTCTTACTTCACCCCAAAGCAGACAACTTTGGGGGGTTTTCTTCCCTGTGAGTGAACAGTGGTATTTGTGTTGTCTTTACTTTTTAAAAACTGGAGTTGTTGAAGGGCTTTGTTGTGCTTGTTGGTCTCCTTCCCTTTTTTTTCCATGGAGCATTGAGAGCACTCGTTGGTTTTGGCGCTTGCCGCTTCGCTGCGCTGCTGGTGGTGGATATTGGAAGCATCTTGGTGCTGCCCTGGTGATGGACTAGATGAGCCTTAAAACTTGCTGGCCACGTGCAGGCTGGCAAATGCACCAATTTCTGTGCTATGATGCCTTTGGAGTTGCATTCCAAACACTTTGGGACTCACTTTCTAACCTGTTTAGGGATTTTAAGCTTTATTTTTTTTTTTTTTTTTTTGGAAACTGAGGCCTCCCTAGAACTCATGCAATGAGTTCTGGAAACGCTCGATTTTGATTTAATTTCTTTCCTTCTCTTTCTGTTCTAGGGCAGCGAAGCAGTGGCAGGAGTGATCGATCTTGGCACAGTAGAAATATTCCCTGTCTTTGGTGCTATGCAGAGAGGTCTTATAGATCAGGACACGGGCCTTGTCCTCTTGGAGGCTCAGGTTATCACATCTGACTTAGTTGTTCCAGAGACCAACGAGAAAATCTCCTTGGAGAAAGGTCTGGCAAGAAACATCATCGATGTCAGGACATTCCAGGTGCTGCAGGAACTGAGGGATGCTCTCCACCAGGTGGAAGAAGTCGGACATGAAGGGAGGCAGCTCCTACCTGTCATCGCTGCGATGGAAGAGGGGAGGATCAGCGAGAGCACTGGGCTAAAGATTCTTGAGGCTGAGCTCGTCACTGGGGGCTTTAAATTCCATCAGGGCAGAATCAGCATGGAGACAGCGGTGCAGGAAAGGCTCCTTACCCCCCAGCTTCATTCCAGACTTCTGTCTCACCTGGAAGGTGGCAAGGATTTGATTGACCCCAACACTGCTGAGAAAATCAGTCTGGCAGAGCTCATGGACCGGTGCATCGTCCACCAAGAGACTGGGCTGAGGCTGCTCCCAGTGAAGCAGCTGGCGGGGGGGATGGTGAGCTTGAAATCAGGCAGAGAGGTCAGCATCTTCCGGGCAGTCCAGGAAGGGCTGATAGACCAGCAGGTGACAGTCAGGTTGCTGGAAGCCCACCTGTTTGCTGGTGGCATCGTTGACCCCAGGACAGGGCACAGGCTGACTGTGGATGAGGCTGTGAGACATAATCTAATCGACCAGGACTTGGCTTGCACACTTCTCATCCGGCAGCTTCAGACGGGTGGGATCATCGACACCGCCACGGGAGAGAGACTGACCATTGATGAGGCTGTGAGGAAGGACTTGGTAGCACCAAGGATTGCACTGGTGGTCCTGGAATCCCTGCGGTCCTTCAAGGGGCTCCTGTGGCCAGAGATGGGGCAGATCATCTCGGCTGCAGATGCTTTGGAGCAAGGAATCCTGTCCCCAGAGCTGGTTCACAGGATTCTCAGCACCAGGCAACTCATTAAGGGTGTTTTTATACCAGAAACCACTGAGGTGTTATCCTGGCAGAGAGCAGTTGAAAAAGGCATCTTGGAGAGAGATGTGGTGAAGAAGCTGAAGTCAACAGTCATACCTGATGTCATGGCCAGTGTGCAGCTTGCTGGCTCTCCAAGCAGGACCAGCCATGTCCAGAGCTCTCCTGGAAGGAGTCCCACAGGTCACAAAGAGCCCAGTGACCCTCTGCTAAGGAGTGATGACGAAAGGCTGGTGTTCCACTTGATGACCCACAGCTACATCAACATCCACGATGGCCAGAAGCTGCTCTTGGTGGATGGAGAGCTGAACAATCTCACTGAAGCTCTTATCCCAACCCAAGAAAATGGATCCTGTGCACAGAGTTTGGAAGACAGCGGAAGTTTTGAGGAGACAGAGGCAAATGCAGCTCTTGAAAGTGAGCCCTGCAATGGTTTGGCTTTGCAGCACCTTGAGCTTCAATTTGCTTCTTCAAAAGAAGAAAGTGAAAAGATCCAACCACCCAGAACTGCTTTGGAGAATGGGGAGGTGGTGATGGGACCTGAAAGTCTCCTCGTGGAGGATGCAGAAGATGTTCTGCGTGTGGAAGAGCAAGAGCAGATTTATACTGAACAGGTGACCATCAAGAGTGAACCTGATGCTGAACTGGGAAGAGAGCAGGTCGTTTCTACAAGCAAGGACAAACATCAGGTAAAATTATTGATGCCAGAACCTCCCAGTGACCCTGACAGTGGTTTCAGAGAAACAGAGGAAATGATGATTGAGGCAGAAGAAGAGTCCAAGCCTACTGCAGTAGATGGAGTGGAAGGTACTGAAGATCAGAAGAGGTCCTTGGAAAGTGGGTCAGTGGTTGTGAAAAGTGAGATCTGCGTAAGAATGGGTGTTTCAGAAAGTAGAGACAGACCGAAAGCAGTGGCAGAGAGGTCTCAGAGCGTGGAGGAACCTGAACTAGAGGCCGAAGTTGTAAGAGAGGTTTATTTACTAAACGAAAAGACAGTTGAAAATGGTGTGCTGGGAGGAGAGGAGGTTGTGCTCCCTGAAACCGGAGAGACAGTGCAAACAGAGAGGCACAGCGAAGACATGGAAAGTGTGTTGGAAGTGGCAGAAGGAGAGGGGGAAGGAGCATTAGGTGATGAAGGTGTTGAAACATCCCTGCCAGCCCCTGAGGAGCAGGAAGCAGGGGACACTTTGGAAATGCTCTTAGCACAGCTCCAAAGTGGTGGCATAATCCACGAGCAGACGGGCAAGACGCTGCTTCTGAACGAGGCGGTGGCCTGCGGGGTGGTGTCCAGCCACACGGCCGTGAAGCTGATGGAGAGAATGAAGATGTTCAGTGGCTTCTTTGACCCTCAAACGTGCGAGTCCTTAACCACTGAGGACGTCATTGAAGAAGGTCTGATGGATGAGAAGCTTCTCCAGAAGGTTCTCACGTCCGACAAGGCCATAAGTGGTGTTCTTGACCCAGGCAATAACTTCGTCTACTCCATCAAGGACGCCGCTGCCGTTGGCCTCCTGGACAAGGAGACAGCAATGAGGATCTTGGAAGGGCAAGTGGTTACCGGAGGGATTGTGGACTTGAAACGTGGCAAAAAAGTGTCGGTCACTTTGGCTTCAAATCTGGGCCTCATAGAGCCAACAAGTCAGAAAGAGCTGGCCAAGCTGGAGAAGGCTTCCAAGGGGAAAGGCACCGATGAGGCAACCAGACAGAAGCTCGTTAGTTTACAGGCTGAGACCAGTGGAATTGTGGATCCTAAAACTAAGCAGCCTTTGACTGTTGCAGAGTCTGTTGAAAAAGGGCTCCTGGAAAAGGAAAAAGCTCTTCAGCTCCTGACCAAGCAGGTTGCTGATGGAGGAATCATCCACCACGTGTCTGGAATGAGGCTTTCGGTGAACAGTGCGATGGAACATGGTTTGGTTGATCAAGATTTATGTAATGAGCTCAGGAAGGCTGAAGGTGTGTGCCTGCAGGACTATGTCCACCCAGTTACAAAAGAGAAGCTGCCTTTGCCCCAGGCAGTGTCATTAGGGCTCATTAGTCCGGAATTCCAGAGGAAAGTGCAAGAAATCCAGGCTGGGAGCGGAAGCATTTTCGATCCGGCTTCTGGCCAGAGACTGGCACTGTGTCAAGCAGTGCAGGAGGGCTTGCTGCCCCAGCAGGCGATGGAGAAAGTCCTGTCATCTTCAGAGATGAAAGAAGGAATGGTGGATCCCGAGACCTGCATGATCGTTCCCTACTCGGAGTTCGTGAAGAAGTGTAAAATTGACATCGAGTCTGGCCAGAGGTACCTGGAGGTCCATCCCTTCCGAGCCATCAAGGATGAGGTGACGGGGACCAAGCTGACGTGTGCTGAGGCCGTGAGGCTGGGGAAGGTGGACCCTCTGCCCACCCTGCGGCTGCTGCAGGCACAGGCAGACACTGGGGGGGTGGTGGAGGGCACTGTCAGCAAGAGGCTGTCCCTGAGAGCTGCCGTGGAGAGAGGGCTGCTGGACGAGGGCATGGCCAAAGCCATTGCCACCAACCAGCTGAGGACTGGGGGAATTGTTGATGCCAGCGGTGGGAAAAGATTGACTGTAAAGGAAGCTGTTGAAAAGGGACTGATTAGCCCAAAGTTAGCTGCCTGTCTTCAGGATGCACGGATACCCGAAGATAAATATGGTTCTGAGATCTGCAAGGTGGAAAAACCCCAACTTTTCCAGGAAAAAAAGGAAGACATCATCCTCCCTACCAGATCTGCCAAGAGGTTTGATGTTGCTGAGCACAAAGCTCAACCTGAAGCCCCGAGCTATGACACAGCTGGAGGTGCAGCCGCTGCCACCGAGACATCCCCCGTAACACAGACAGAAGGGAAGTTAAAACCTCAGGAAGCTTCCAAGGACGGTGTTCATCCCCAAGATGAACATCATCATCATCCCCAAGCAAAGGCTGAGGTGACTCCAGAACACCCCTCACTGTTAGGTGCAGCATCTTTCCCTCAAGAGGTGGTGGTGGTAGGGGCTGTGGAAAAAGGGATCACAAAAAGGAGCTCCCAGGTGAGAGCAGCCTGGGGGAAAGAACAGAGGAGAGAAGAAGTGGATGGAGAGACAGGGGAAGTAGAGGGATTGGCCTTGGAGAAGGAGCAGCTGGACATGGAGGTGCTTCACAGTGTGGAGGATGAGGAGAGGAGGAGGAGGAGAGACTCTGTAAGTGCAGAGGGAGCTGTGGCAGGTGCAGAAGGTGCAGTGGTGACTTCTGGGCAAGGAGAGAGAGTGACCAGCATGGTCCAGGTGACACCAGCAGCCCTGAAGAAATCTGTTAGTGTGGGTCCAGGGAAGGAAGAGATGGGTCCTACAGAGTCTGGAGCACCCCCTGAGGTTGGTGGCCCTGTGGAGCCTGCAGGAGATGACCTTGCAGGGAAAAAAGCTGCCAAACACACTGAAGGACACACTGAAGGAGAAGTGCTGAGAGTGGGTGCAGGAGGTCCAGTTGATCAGGAAAAAACAAGTGAAACTGAGCTCAAACCTACCCAAAAACACAAAAGCAAGAAAAAGAAAGCAAAGCAGGGCAGTGTTCCAGGAGACAGTGCTCAGCCAGAGAAACCTTCTGCAGAAGGTTTTCTGGTTTCCAAAGAAATTCCAGGGAAAAAGGAGGAGGAGGACTTCGTCTCAAGGGTGCCAGAGCCAAAACATGAAACCACCATCAAGATTACTGCTGGGTTGGCAAGAGACACAGCCAAGCCCAGGGGGAGCAGCAGGGATGGGGAAGGAAAGAAAACAGTTTCTGAGAAGGATACAGAAGACCTCGGAGAGGGTGAGGTGTTCCCTGCGCCCCCCAAACAAGGGGAAACTGGAGAGGTGATGAAAGGTGGGATCAGGAATGGTCAGGAGTCCTTGGTAACATTGAGCCTGGAGGAGAGGATGACTCGGGAAGACACAAAGGTGGAAACCACATTGGGTGTGTCCAGCAGAGCCCCCATGGCAGAGGAACTGCCTGATGAGTTGATTATCAGGGAAGAACCCAGAGAAGTTCAGGAAACCTCTGCAGTCCTTGAGCCTGGAGAAAAGAAACAGCAAGAACAAGCAGCCAAGCTCACCACAGACCAAGGAGGTGCCCCTGTTCCCCCAAAATCCCAGGGAGAAACCCCCCAGGAGAGGACCAAGCAGCCGGGTCCCGGCGATCGGAGCTTGTTGTTACCTGTGATAGTGGAGGGGGAGCTGCTGGAAACCTCGAGGGAATCCACGAGACCAGCCCAGGTAAATGAATACTTTTTTGCTATTTTGACATTTTTTATGAGCTATTTGTGTATGTTTGATGCTAAATCTGTGCAAGGTCCTCGTCACAGGGGGCAGCCAGAGCATGAGGAGTGGATGCTGCAGTACTGGCTGCAGTGGATTTGGCAAAGGACCTGGTGATGTACAACTGAAAACACTCTGGGCTTAGTTGTGGCTCCTTTTGCTGGAACATTATTTCTAAATGACTAATGAGCAGGACTCTTTTTTTGGCACTTTTGCTGTAACACCAGAGATCTCTTGCCATTTATAAGCTTATGTTGGAAACAACCAACATGTTTTATTTTTCCTGTAGTAAATCTTGTAGATAAGGCCAACAAGGGACAAGTCCATGAGCTGGAATGTTATTAACAGATCTCTCCTTTGAAAAAAAAAAGAATGATACATACCCTTTTGTTTTCTTTTCTGCCTAAATTTGAGGGTTTGTTTTCCTGTCTGATTCTGTAGATCAAGTTCAGCAAGAAGATGTGTCTGGAGCACGATGAGAAGCTGATATCTTATCTCTCCATGCTCCGAGATATCGAGATGAGGATCAAACGGGTGCAGCCAGCAGAGCAGAATTTGGCAGCCCTGCATGACCTGCTGCAGCAAGCAGAGGTGAGCAGGGCTGGGCCAGGCTTGGCTGGTGTTGGGCAGGACAGAGTTTACCCCCCTCTCCCCGCTCCTGGAGAAAGGCAGGCGAGCGCTGGCAGCTGAGCAGGGCTGGAAGGGGGGTGATGAATCTTTCTGGGCGCAGTGTTTGGAGCTGCATCTCCAAAAACCTTTGCTGGGTTTTGGCAGCAGGAAGGTGAAGTCACCCGGTCTTAGACATAACGATGCTGTCTTGCCTCAGGCCCTGGGCGCTGAGCTGCGGGAGCTGAGCTTCCCAGTGAATCAGGAGTTGGACGCCGTGGGGTGGATTGTGGCCAACCCCCCTGAAGAAGTCCCTGAGCAATTACTGAAGGCTTTGGAGAAGGATGCCAAGAACCTCCAGAAGTCGCTGAGCTCTGCGAATGATGTCCTGGAGTCCCGGCTGCAAAACCTTCGTGGGGCGGCAGAAAACGAAAAGGTAGAGCTGGCAACTGTCCCTGCTGCCCCCCCAGCACCCCAAAACTCTTTCTTTTAAGTGATGCATGTCTGTTTTTAAGGCTAAAATCCTGGCACATCACGAGACCCTTCAGGGCAAACTCCAGGAGCTGCTGAGCTGGGTCTCTGGCACCGCAGAGTCTCTGGATGACAGCGATTATCACCAGGCGACCGATTCGAACAGCTTGAGTCACTGCCTGCACCACTACAAGGTAACCATGGCAATGCCCCTAATCCTTGGGGCTGATGAACTTGCTGCCCTTTGCATGGAGGAGAAGCTTTTAATCCTGCTTGCCTCCTGGAGCCTGCCAAGGGTTTGCCCTTATCCTGTGCTGCAGTAGGAGCGGCCATACTGTGTTTGCTCCAAGGTCACTTGTTTCTACAATACACAAAGGATCTGCTTTGGCTGTTTGGGGAACATGCTCCACTGCAGGTGTGTGGTGGGGGCTGAGTGACCAGGAATGATTCCCATCAGGCTGTTGAGGAAAGAGCTGCTTCCTCTGGAAGGGCTCTGAGAGCCCCTTCCATCACACCTGCCCTGGTCTCCATCATCTCTACAAGGAGCCCAGTCTCCCCATCACATTTATCCGTCTTGTAGTGATAACTTTAGAGATTGTTTTCAAGTTCAACATCTCCTGCTTGCTGGTAGCATCTTGGCATTGAAGTCAAGGGATCAAAGGCTTTGAGAACTGGTGGTGGCACATGGAGTCACTGTGACCTGGACAGGGCTGGTGGCAGTTCCAGGGCTGGATCATCTTCAGACCCAAGGGCAGCCCTGCATTTATGCTCCAAGCAACCTCTTGGGGAGGTGCCTCCAGCACCTGGTGCAGAGGAACATTGCAAAATCACTGCAGTGAGATGCTCTCACCTCCATGCTGAGTGTGATTTTTGGGAGCATTTGGTGTTTCCGGAATGTATTTCTCGTGGCAAAGCACTTTTTCTGGGTGCTGCCCGTCCACACGTCCCACCTGAGGATGGGAAGCAGTGCAGGCCAGCGCTGGCTGCGGGGTCGTTTTGCCTGAGGGATCTTTTCTCTCCTGTTCAGGAGCTGAAGGAGCCCCTCACTGACACCAAGTCCCAGCTGGACGCCACCGCCTTTGACATCCAGTTCTTCATCTCGGAGCACGCCCAGGACCTGACCCCCCAGCAGAGCAGGCAGCTGCTGAGGCTGCTCAACGAGCTGCAGAAGGCTTTCCGGGACCTGTCGGAGCGCGTGACGGCGCGGGTGGAGGTGCTGCAGGTCTGTCTCCAGCAAGCGGAGCAGACGGATCAGGTGAAGGTCGTGAGGAATCTGCTCTCCCTCGCTGCCCTTTGCTCGCTGAGGCGCTTTCCCGGCCGCAGGAACGCGCGCCCAGACACCCCCTGTTTTGGGATTCGGCGTGCATGCCACTCACAGTTTGTGACTTCTCCTTGCACATCATGAGCTTCCTCTAAAAGTCTTCCTTCTTCCCACCACGGAGCTCCCAGGGGGAGAGTCGCTTTGCTTCCAAAATACCCGGAGCCCTCGTGAGGTCTGGGTAGCACAGCCCGGCAGCCCTCGTGGAGCTGCTTTGGACTGGATGGAACAAACCCCTGTAAGCCCACCAGAAATCCCTCTGCAGAGGGGCCACCACAGATACCCAGCAGTGTTAATGTCTTATTTCCACTGCACACATCAGGCATTGCTGTCCCAGGGGAAGAGCTGACAATGTATCAAGGACAAAAGCAAGTCCTCAGGTCTCAGCACCCATCACTGCATGGATCCTCTTATTCAAGACAGGATTAATGTGTTTTTTATTAACAATTGCTCTCTGTAACTCTTGCCTGTCCTCTCTGGAGTGTGTGTGTGTATATTAACCAGTTTGCTTTGCCTTTTCAGATTGAGTGTGCGCCCATCCTAACCCAGGAAGAACTCGCTTTGCAGCTGAAGAGCTCTTAAGAAGGCTCTTTCAATTTGTTTCTGTTGTTTTATCTTGTGACTGGGAGAAACAAGCACAGTGTTTTGCACAAGTTTGTACATCACCTTGCTGAAATGCTCAGTGAAAAACTCAGAAACCTTTTATCTCCCCTGGGAAAGGGGAACAGGGGTGTTGCAGGGACTCTCAGGTCACATCATGCTCAATTGCTCAAACAGGCGCTTCTGTGTTGTGCTCTGGCAGCAAAAGGAGGAGCTGGATCAGCTACAGAAATGCTTTCCCTCTCCATGGCTCCTTCTCCAACCCCAGGATCATAAAAAAACAGCCTATTTGGGTTGTCTGGGGCTCCACATTGGTGCTGCCTGACTCAGGCTGTTGTTACCTCTCATTTGATGAGTTTCTGCTGCTGTTTTAATGTCTGTAATGTGGAACGGAAAAGGCACAGAAACTTGTGATTGAGTTTTCCTGGGAGAGGAGTGCAGCTCCACATTGGAGCTCAACGGGCTCCTCAGAGAGGAACCTGCTCGAGTGGTGGCAAATGTGCCACCAGCTGGGCAGGGACGGGACACCTGCAGCTGGAGAGGGAGAAGGAGCACCTGGAGAGCCACCAAAGGCGTTTTCTGTGCTGCATCCTCATCTCCAGGAGCTGCTCCAGCTGTAACCCCTCACCTTGCCTTTCAGCAGTGTGAGTGGAGGTGCAGCACTGGTGCTGACTGTCCCCTGTCCCCTTTCCTCTGCCCGCAGACGCTGCAGGAGCAGCAGGCAGCCCGGGCACAGAGCCTGGCCGAGCTGAGCCGCTGGCTGGGCCAGGCAGAGGACACGCTGACAGAGCAGCAGAGAGCAGAAGGGGACCTGTCTGCCTTGCAGCAGAGGCAGAGTGATGTTAAGGTCAGTGCTGTAATTTAAAAAAGGGGGGACAGAAGGTGGAGGGGCTCTGTGCTGCCGTGGGAGCGCTCGGAGCCTCACAGCATCATCTGCCCAGGAGCTGCAGAGGAACATCCACACCCGAGCCGCCTCCTTCGCCAGCGTCCTGAAAAGCACTGAGGAGTTTTTGGAGGAGAACAAGGCCAAGATGGAGCCCGGGGAGCTGGCAGCACTGCAGGAGAACCTCCAGCGTGCCAAGGAGCAGTACCGGTCCCTGCAGGAGAGGACAGAGGTGGCCCAGAAGGAGCTGGAGAGCGCTGTGAGTGCTGCAGTGCAGCAGGAGACTGAGAAGGTAATGTGCAAAGAGCTGTAGCCTCTGGGCTCTGCTTGAGGTGGACAATGAGGTCCAGTTGGAGTCGTTCAGGGTCCTGGCAGTTATCTGGGTGATGCAGCTTAAACAAATTTGTGGTTCCTTCCTGGTTGTCCCCCCAGGTGAGGTGTCCCCCAGATATTTCTGTCATGAAATGCCTTGAGAGTTGCAACCATGTGGAGGAAATGGGGGAGAGAAAGGCCCTTTGCTCTGCCTTTAAGGTGACCTTCAGTGGGAGTGAGAATGTCAGTCACCTCCCTGTGCTGGTGGTGCAGGTGATGCTCCCACCTGGGTGTGTGGAGTTGCAGCCCTTCAGGGAGGGGACCCTGGGTTGTGTCAGGGTGAGAAATGCAGTGGAGCAGAGAGGCTGAGTTTATTCACAGCTTCTTTGCACCTTCTAGTGAGCCACAAAATGGTTTGGAGATCTGTGAGTGTGCCTGAGAGGCACTTTGCTGAGGCTGGAAAACTCCATGGGTTTTTTCTTGTGTTGATTTGTGTCTCCCTCCCCCGTGCTGAGCATGCAAAAACCGGTTCATTTTATCTGGGGCTTTTGTGCTTTCAGGTGAAGGCTGCCAAAGAGCTGGAGGAGAACAGCAATAGGATCGATTCCCTTTTGAACTGGGTGGCATCGCTGGAGCAGAGGGGAGGGCTCCCAGAGTACAGACCTCACCCTGCCAAGCAAGAGACAGGGACAGGAGCAGGGACAGGCTCTCGGGATGTCCCCGACGGCCACGTGGTTGGAGCAGACAGCACTGCTGGGAGCCTGGATGAGCAGTACGAGAGGCTGAAGGTCAGGACTGACACCTCGTCCCTCTCAAAGCTTTCTGCCCCATGCACTGACCCTGCCTCCACTGCTGGTGCAGCTGGGAACAGGCTGGGGTGTTGGGTGCATCTGGCCTCTGGAAAATGTGATTTTCCATACGAGAGGCTTGGAAAGTCCCTGCCTGACTTCCTGGTGGAGATGCAGTCTCTGTGGTGGGTGGGTGCCAGGCAGGGTGTAATCAAGGTAACAAGAGAAGGTGCCCATCGTGGTCAGAGAAGGCAGAGCCCCTGTACCCCAGCCTGAGGGGTTCCCCACCTTGCTGGTGCTGTGTCATAGAATCCTAGACTGGTTCAGGTTGGAAGCTCACCCAGTTCCAACCTCCTGCCATGGGCACCTTCCACTAGCCCAGGTTGCTCAGGGCCCCATCCAACCTGGCCTTGAGCACTTCCAGGGACAGGGCAGCCCCAGCTGTTGGAGGGTGTGGAGGCTCAGTCACACTGGCTGTGGGAAGGGACCCTCTGTCACAAGCATCACCTTTGCTCGCTGGATCTTTCAGGCCCAGCACCAGGAGCTGCTGTCCCAGCAGCAGGACGTCATCCTGGCCACGCAGTCGGCGCAGGCTTTCCTGGACAAGCATGGCCACAGCCTGGCTGGGGAGGAGCGGGACCGGCTGCAGGGCCAGCTGGCCGAGCTGAAGGACCAGTACTCGGCGTCCCTCTCCCAGTCGGAAAGGCGGCTGAAGCAGGTGCAGGTCCTGCGGGACGAGCTGCACAAGTTCCTGCGGGACCACGGGGAGTTGGAGGCGTGGCTGGCGCAGGCGGAGCAGGAGCTGGAGGGGATGTCCCGGGGGGACGGCGACCCCGCCGCCCTGCGGCAGCTGCTGGCGCGCCAGGGCAGCTTCTCCGAGGACGTGATCGCCCACAAGGGCGACCTGCGGTTCGTCACCATGTCGGGGCAGAAGGTTCTGGATGTGGAGGGGGCTGCTGGGGACGCCGAGTCCCAGCTGCTGATGTCCAAGAGCGTGGTCAAGAGCAAGCTGGAGGATGCGACGCAGAGATACAACACGCTGCACTCCAAGGTATGGGGAGGGCTTTGCAGGGCTGGGAGTAGAACCCTGGGTGCTGTTTTCCACCTGCACAGGGATGGCAGAGGGAGATTTCTCTTGAGTGTTTGGCTGGACTGTCAGGACATGTGTAGATTTTAAGGCAAGGATTGTCTTCATAGAATCATAGAATTGACTGGGTTGGAAAAGACCTCTGAGATGATCAAGCCCAGCCCTTGATCCAACCCCGCTGTGGTTACCAGCCCATGGCACTGATGCCACATCCAGTCTCACCTTAAACACCTCCAGGGATGGTGAATCCACCACCTCCCTGGGCAGCCCATTCCAATGGCTGATCACTCTCTCTGTAAAACATTTTTTCCTAATATTCAACCTAATCCTCCCCTGCTTAAACCTCCCAAAGCTTAAGACTGTGCCCCCTTATCTTCTTCAAGGCTTAGGCAAGGCAGCACCTTTTGCCTTGGTGTTGGTCTGCATGCTGCCTCCTGTAACTACTTTAACATGTGGCAAGATTAATTTTTTTTAATTATTTTTTTCCTTCTTGACGATTTCTGTGCCTTTTCCATGGGTTGCCCACGTCCTCACGGCACGTCTCGTTGCTCCTTTGCAGTGCTCCAAGCTCGGCTCCCACCTGAACACCTTGCTGGATCACTACCAGCAGTTCCAGGAGGTGGCAGAGTCTCTCAGGACGTGGCTGCAGGAGAGTGAAGCTGCTGTTGGGAAGCTGCTCTCGGAGACGGTTTCTTCGGATCCGGCTGTCCTGCAGAAGCAGCTCGCCAGCACGAAGGTACAGGAACCTTTGGTGACCTCCTGGGAGGTGTTTGAGCCTGGATGGGAATTTGGCTGCTCTGAACAGTAAGCAGCAGGAAAGAGACTCTTCCCCATTGGCTTTTTTTTGCTGGTTGAGTGCAAAGATGCACCTGCAGATGCAGCAGGTCCTCGGGAAAGGTGCTCAGCCAGGACCAGGAGCTGCAGTCACAGACACCCCAGCAGGATACAGAGGGGGACATTTCTCCCCCATGAGGGTGACTGTGTGCTGGGACAGCCCAAACACACTGATCCAGCTCTGCCTGCAGCATGGGGTTGGACTTTCCAAGCTACCTTATTATTTTTCTTAATGATTTAGTGATTAAGTGAAAAGGATCCCTCAGAAGGTTTAAATGGAGCCCTGAGCTCCCTGTGAGTGGGGGTCTCCTGCCTGTGACCCATCACTGATTTTGGCTTCTTTCTTGTCAAAGCAGCAGCTGCAGGGAGACCTGGCTGAGCACCAGGTGCCAGTGGAGAAGCTCCAGAAAGCAGCTCGGTCCCTGCTGGAGATACAAGGAGAGCCAGCCCCTGACCACGGGCATATTCGGGAAACAACAGGTACGGAGCAAAGCAGCTGCCATTGTTAGCAGGGCTGGTTGGGGAGAGTGAAAACAAACCATGGAGGGAGCAGAGATGAAGTCTCCCACTTCTGGGAGAGGTAAACACACAGCAGTGCATCCTCAGGGCTTGTGTTTGCACTTGGGAAGGGCTGTGACCATGTGTGTTGGGTCACCTGTCTCACTGCTGCGTTTGGGGGCAGGGGTTTGTTGTCAGTGAAAGTTCTGGAGGAGCCAAAGGTGGCCCTCGCTGCTCTCTGAGCACTTTGTCACTGATTCTCCTTTGTGGTGAACTCTGCAGATGCCATCGTGAGCCGGTTCCAGAGCCTCTCCCAGCAGATGTCCGAGCGCTCGGACCTGCTGCAGAAATCCATCGCCCAGTCCCAGAGCGTCCAGGAGAGCCTGGAGAGCCTCGTCCAGTCAGTGGCTGAGATTGAGAAGAACCTGGAGAGAGACCAGCCGGCTGAGCTCTCCTCCACCTCCATCCAGGACTCGCTTGCCACGAGCGTGGTAAGGCTGGGCCCAACTCCCGCACCTCAAACACACCCGTGCAGGATCTGCACCATGCAGGGCGTTGCTGGGGTTCAGCTACAGTGTTTTGAAACCACCAAAAAAATCCTAAAAAGGATATGAGCAGAACCTTTGCTTAATATCATAGAATCACAAAATGATTTGGGTTGGAGGGGACCTGAAAGACCATCTCGTTCCAACCCCCTGCCATGAATAGGGACACCTTCCACTAGACCAGGTTGCTCCCATCCAACCTGGCATTGAACACTTTCAGGGATGGGGCATTTATAGCTTCTCTGGGTGACCTGTGCCTGTGCCAGGTCATAGACTTGTTGGAAGTCTCCTTTTTTCTTTGCTAACAAGTAGGGGTTGCATTTCAGGCACCGGAGGAATGCAGAGCAGGTTGGGGAGATCGGAAAGGGAAGGGAAAGGGGGGTAGAAGACTATTCTTTCACTGCCCTGCTTTTCTCAAAGCACATGCCGCTGCTCCCAAGGGCAGCCCAGCCAATTCACACCAGTTTTGCTCCAGAACCTCCCTAAAGTGCCCTCCCTCTCCGTGTGTGCCCACCACAGAAGCTGAAGCAGGACATCGCCCGGCAGAGGAGCTGCCTGGAGGCCACCCGGGAGATGGTGACGCGGTTCATGGAGGCAGCGGACAGTCCCACGGCCTCCGCCCTGCAGGACAAGCTGGCCGAGGTCACAGAGCAGTTTGGGAGGCTGTGCCAGCAGCAGCAGGAGAGGGAGGATGCCCTGAAGGGGCTGCTGCCCAAAGTGGAGCAGTACGAGCAGCTCTCGGAGAAGCTGCAGCAGTTCACAGAGAGCAGAACGCGGATGTTGGCGTCGGGGAACCAGCCGGACCGGGACATCGCTCACTTCTCCCAGCACATCCAGGTGAGGAGCAGGGGGAGAAGGCTCTGCCTGTGCTGGGTTTCTGAGGCAGGACCCAGGCTGGCAGGAAGGAACCTTAAATATCATCTCATTCCAAGCTCCCTGTCACGGACAGGGGCATCTTTCACCAGGCCAGCTTGCTCAAGGCCTGCTCTTGAACACTTCCAGGGATGCCATGGGTTGTAGTGGCTGGTCATGGCTGGGCAGGATTCCTCCCTCTGGCTTCCTACAAGTGCTCTGCTACAGGGGGTGGTTCATCCACAGCTTCAGAAATGCCCTAAGGTGGCATAAAACCAGACACTTGTGCTGAGGGGGGTGTGATTTGGCTTAGTCTAGGGCACCCCATCCCATCCCAGTCACAGTGTGGCCTTACACCAGCACAGGGGAAGGTGAGACTTGCTCCTACAGCTCCTTAAAGTATTTGCTGAGCTGGATTTGGAGGAGCAGATGGGAGGGGGTCATACCTGGCACTGCTGCAGTCCATGGCACTGGAACCATCCATGGCACTGCCCACAGAGGGTCTCTCCAGCTCACCAGAGCATGGTACTGTCCAGTTCATCCCCTCTGCCTGCATCTGCTGGGGGGAAACATGATCAGCATCGCCCTCTGCTCTTGGCAGGAGCTGAATTCAGAGATGAGGCAGCACCAGGAGGACCTGACCACCCTGGAGCACCTGGCTGCAGAGCTGAGCTCCTGCGGCTTCGCCCCTGGTGCCTTCCAGCAGCAGGAGAAGCTGCAAAGCCTGAAGAAAGACTTCCTGCAGCTACAGAAGGTGGCAAAAGAGAGGTGAGTCCCAGGGACCCAGCCACTCCCCGGGGAGGTGAGTTTGGGGGCAGCTTCATGGCCTGAGCAAGACCCTGTGGAGGTCTCCTCTCCAAGGGGGGCCACAAGCGAACTCTTCCTGCCACCCTCCTCCCACGCCAGGAGCCGGAGGCAGCTCGATCCAGCTGACACTTTAAAAAAAGCCCTGGCTGGGGGCGTTGTGAAAAATTCCTGGTGCTGCAGGAGCCGGTGTTATGCATTTCCCGGCGTGTGGGCTGCCTCAGCTCCACCCCAGAGCATCTTGCAGGAGGGGAGTGGGGTGTTGGTAAAGGATCGGGAGCCGACCCCAGGAGGTTCTCCAGGAGGGGACAGAGCACAGCAGAGTCCCCTGAAGTTGGGATAAAGCAGAGCATGATCTTGGATTGGCTGTGGCAGCTTGAGCAGGGTCAGAGCAACAGCATCCCTCGGGGGTAACACCTCTCTGGATGTATCCCTGGGGAACGCAGGGAAGGTGATGGGGAAAAGCAGATGAAACTCACAATAATCCTCAGTAATTCTGCTCTGCAGGCTGCTCGCAGCTGCAGTCAGCAAGGATGAGCCAGAGGGGCTCCTTGTTCCTCCAGGATGGGCTGAATAGATGGAGCTGTGGCCAGGGAGGAGGGGCAGCACAGCCTGGGCTCCCCAGGGATGCAGCTGCCTGGAGGGACACGACATGAATAAGTCCTGTCTTCCCAAAAGCTTTGCTTTTCCCAGGACAAAGAGCCCGGTGCAGAGGCAGAGCAGGTTGGCAGTGGTGGTCCCACGGCTGTTGGCTACCACTGTGCTGCCCAAAAGTGCCACCAGCCACGATTTGGGGGGTCAGCAGCAGTGAGAGGCTGGCACTGCCCGCACCCCCTTTTGGCTGGTACTGCCTGTGCTGTTCCCAGGCAACATCTAATAATAATAATAATTAAAAAAAAGAGCTCCTAGAGACACAACTGTGCTACATTGAGGAGGGGGTAATTGCAAGGCAAAGCACGAGCTCTGACTCTCTGAAACCTTTTCACTCTCAGAGAAAAGGATGCGTCGTCCTGCCAGGAGCAACTGGATGAATTTCGGAATCTGGTTGGTGCCATGAGGAAGTGGCTGAGGGAGAGCGAAGGCAAAATGCCGCCTGCTGAGACCTCCCTGGGCACTCAGGAGCTGCACCAACGCAGGCAGCAGATCCAGGTGGGGCAAAGGGAGCTGGAATCTGACTGGGAAAATTGGCAGCTGGCGTGGAAATGCCGGAACGTGGAATAAATCCCGGGAAGCAGAGTCCTGGGAGGTGGTTTGTGGTCTCAGGATTCCTCACTGTGCATCCAGTGGCTTGCGGAGAAGGGAGCAGCGTTGAGATTCCTCTCGGGCGCTGCCTGGTTTCCCTTCCCTCCCCCTGCCTGCTCTGGGCGGGATTTGGGAGTGGGAGACCCAAGCACACTCGTTTTCTCGGAGTGTTTCCCCGTGGCAGACGTGGAAGGTGGCCTCCTGTCACCCGAGCCCCCGCTCCCCTCCGGCACAGGGATGCTGTAAATCGGGATGTGCCAAGGGACTGACTCAGAGGCAGAGCAGCTCTGCTGAGTCACCCACATCCCTCGCACCCCACGGCACCCGCCGGGCTCCGGCTGGGCTCAGCCAGGCTGGGCTGTGCAGGGAGGAGGAGGAGGGACGTCCCCGAAATGGTGGGAGGGAGAAGCTTTCCTTCAACAGACCCATTAGTTAAGGAAGAGCTTTTCACTCTTTAATTCCCCTGGCAAAAATAGATGTTTCACACCCACTTTCCCAGCACAGCCTCTTTGCCACGCTCTGGTTCCCTGGGTGCTGTGTCCTGGTGCCACCGTGTCACCTCAGAGGTGACAGGTGAGGAAGGGAGGGCTGTGGCCGGGCAAGTGCGGCCTCCAATCCCAACCTTTGCTTTCGAGCAGGATCTCCTGGAGGAATGGAAGGGGAGAGGGCCCCAGGTGGAGGAGATTGGCCGCAGAGGGACCCTCCTGGAGAACCTGATCGTGGAGATTACGGCCCCCAACACCCCGCCCAAGGCAGGTGAGTTGTAGCCCACTCTCCTGAGGATGCCTCGTTCCTCAGCACTCTGCTGTCTCCACTGCATCTTCTGAGCCTGCCTTGAGCAAAAAATGGGGCAATTTCCCCCTTTTAGCCAAATTCAGAGGGCCCATGGCAGTCTGAGTATTGTGGGGCTGAAAGTGGTTGAGTTGCTGGTGTTTGTTCCGTTAATGCATCGGCCTAACCTGGCTTAATTAGCTGTAGCCTAACAAGCTCTGAATTACCCTGTGTTTGCTGTGGGGACACATATAACTGCTTGGATGGAGCATGAGAGCTCCATGAGATGGAGCATGAGAGCTCCATGAGATGGAGCATGAGAGCTGGGGGTCTGGGCTATCAGCCCTGCAGGGAGCTCGTGGAGGTGGCTCTTTGCTTTCTCCTGGTGATGTGCTTCAGCCTCCTGAGGGCTGGAGTGTTTTAATCAAAGTCCAGCATTTGGGTTTCATATCTGGATGATATTTAAGGCTGCAATATTCGGATGTGATTTGCTGGTCTCCTTTTTGGCTTCAAGTCTGTGAAGCAATGAGATTACGTCTGGTTTGTTTGGAAACCAACTCCAAGATGTCTTCCAGCTTGTGAAAACAAGTCCCTGGACTCTCGTTGTTGTTGGGAATTTATGGCAATTCACGGTCTGGATATGTTTGTTAGGATTAAGTTCATGAGCAGTTCTTTGGGAAACCTCCAAGAGAAGCGAGGAGAGGCCTGTTGTGGGTTACTCCCATAGTCACCCGTGTGGGGTGACCAAAGGTGCAGCCCCTTATATCCATGAAAACTTTGAAAAATGTGGTTAGAGAGACTTACCTGGCAATGTGAATTCCCCTTTGGTTGTGACCATGGCTGTGATATCTGGTGTCCAGGGAAAGGACACTGGTGCATCCTCCAGGCAAAGAGAGAGTGTCCACACACCAAGGTGGGCTTGAATAGTTTCATCCTATAAGGAAAGGAGAATATGGGGGAGTTAATCCCTTCAGGGAAGGCATTCACCAGTCTCACAGGGTGTAATTCACAAAATCATGCTCAGGATAGCAACTCTGCAGGCGTGGAGAGGTGGCCAGTGGTCCCCAGTGGTCCATGCAAGAGCTGCATCCATCCAACTTTCTGGGTGATGTTGGGATGTTGGGAGAGGTGCCCAGCTCCCAACAGCTTCAGCTCTTCTGCTTCTGGTCCAGCAAGGCAGGAGGAGGTCCAGGAAAGCATGGGGAGCAGGAGAAGGAGAGATAAAGGGACTCCAAACCAAAGCAGTGCCGATTGCCCGGTGCCGGGCATGTGGAGACACCGCGTCTGTGCTTGGCGGCCGGTGCGGTCTGTGCCGTGGACTGCGTTCATCGCTTGCTGTCTGCATTCCTAACACACCTGTCTTATCCCTCTTGTCCCTTGTGCCCGTCCCCCCTGCTCAGGTGCCGCGCTGCCCGTGCCGGGAGGGTCGGTGGGCAGCGTGAACGGATACCACACGTGCAAAGGTGAGCTGGCGGTCCCCGCCGTGCCGCGTCCCTGCCTGTTCCCGTCTGTGCCGTTCCATCTGTGACAACAGAAACCTCAATCTGACACTGTCAGCGTCCCGGCGCAACGGGAACGAGCTTGGCAGTGGGCTGGGAATTCTCAGCGGTGGTGGGAGGATGGAGGTCAAGGCTGAAGGACAGAGCGGGGCGGCTTTGGGGAGCGACAGCACCCTGACACCCCGTCAGGTGGTGTTAAGAGCTGATAAATGGGAGATCATTTTAAGGCCTGCAATTAAATTTATTGGTTCTACGGGATTATAACGGCATCCAGCCCTCCAGTTTGAAGAGCAATTTTAATTATGGCCCGTTATCTGCTGTTAGCTCACCGGTTCAGCAAGATAATAGGGGCATAAAAATGGCTTTATATTTCGGTGTCAAATTGTTTAACCTTGTATTAGCAGTGGCATTATGAAAGGGGGGCTCAGCTTGCATCAGGCTCACATCCACGGAGGCATTTGCTTTGTTTGCAAACTGTCAACGTGTATGTGTGGTGCGAGTGGAAAAGCCCCTCTGGCAGGAGAGGTGAGGATGATGTGACATCGCTCCGCAGGCAGACGGACGGAGCGTGGCCTCTTGCTTCTCATGCTTGGCTGGCTGTGGCTGCCCAGGGCTAGATCAGAACCTGATAGTCCAGGTTAAGGTGGAGAACACGGGCACTGGTCCTCATCTCGGGCTGCTTTTTGGCAACAGATCTGACCGAGATCCAGTGCGACGTGTCGGATGTGACCCAGCAGTACCAGGCCCTGGGCACGGCGCTGAGGGAGCGGCAGCAGCAGCTCTCAGCTATGCTGGAGAAGATGCTAGAGGTGCAGGAGGAGGCCAGCTCGATGCTGAAGTGGCTGGAGTCGAAGGAACGGACGCTGTCGGAGCTGGACGCCTCCTCCTCGCCCACCAAGACAGAGACAATGAGAGCCCAGGCTGAGCACAACAAGGTAACTCCTCTTCCTGAGGAAAAAATGGCAGTCTTAGAATCACAGAGTGGTTTGGGCTGGAAAGGACCTTAAAGATCATCTAGTTCCAACCCCCTGCCATGCATCTCCCGAAGGAACACGGAGATGTGCTTTATTGCAGCAGGATCAGAAGGATTAGTCATAAAGGTCTGCCCTGGATTTAAGAAGGGCATTCCCAGATCAGAGATCCCAGGCAGGTCCCTGGAGCAGGAGCCCAAAATTCCCCTTTGCTTTTAGACGTGTTGCTTTCAGGCATGTGGCTCAGGGGAAAAAAGCTTATCTGGAGCTCTTGTTGCTGGGTCACTCCAGCTTCTCCTGGAAAGCAATTCTCAGCCTTTCCCTGCTCTAGGAGCCAAGTTAGCTCACAGTATTGCTGACAAATTAATTTAACTAAAGAGCAATGAACAGAAATTGTCCAACTGCTGCTTTGTTCCTGCTCTGTGTTTTGATCCTTTTGCCCTATATCTGAGGAAGTTCAAATCATTATTTTCCAGGCATTTCTGGCTGAATTGGAACAGAATTCTGGGAAGATCCAGAAGGTAAAGGAAGCACTTTCTGGCTTGCTGGAGAAATATCCAGATTCCCCAGAAGCAGCGAACTGGAAGAAGATGCAGGAAGACCTGAGTAAGTGCCTGAAGCACTTAGAGAGGCTTCTGTCTCCAAACATCACGTTAGAAGCGGTTCGGGAGTGCGGGACAATCCCAAAGTCACGGCAGAGCAGAGTCACTTCTAATTAATATTCAGTAAATAGCAAACTTATCTCAGAGCTGTCTGGTGTACAAGGTGTTCCTGAGAGGAGCACTGTCGTGATTAACGAAATCTCTGTGATGGATGTGGATTTTGAAGATGTGCCTTCTTAAATTGCTGCTTTAAAAAAAAAAAAAAAGGCAAAAAAAGAAAAGCATTAGTGACATGGGTTGATTATTGTGATTAAAAGCTTCACTGCTTGATGTAAAATTCTAGTCATTAGTGAGGCTATCCCAGGTAATTAAATGTTGACTAAACAAGGCTGTGTGTTTAAAAAGAAGCCCAGAGATTCTCTTCTTTGAAATAGCAGGAACGTGTTTATGGAGTTCTCCGTCCAGGAGATCTGAATGTGCTGTGTGAGGACTGATACACATGAGAGTATCCTCATTTATCGAGCCAGGGATGTGAGGTGGCTCACCCAAGGTCAGACCAGCTCATGGCAGTAGTGACTAGAGCACAGAAATCCTGCTTGCAAGGCTCTTTCTTGGGAGCTTCAAGACCACGTAGCCATCAGAGCTGGGTAACAGCTTGTTAGATAAAGAGTGAATAGAGCCATGCTAGTTTTATTGGAAAACTGAGGAGGTTTCCCACGGGGAAAACCATGGGAAAAGGGGAAAAAAAACCTGCTGGATGGAGGGGTGGGCTGGCCAGGAGCACGACCATGGCCGACACAGCCGGTGCTTCAGATTGCAGGTGGGAAAGAGCCAGCCAGGCGACGGCCGAGCGGCAGCAGAAGCTGGAGGAGTCGGCAAACCAGCTGGCCACCTTCCAGGCTGCTGAATCCCAGCTGCGCCCTTGGCTCATGGAGAAGGAGCTGATGATGAGCGTGCTGGGACCCCTCTCCATCGACCCCAACATGCTGAACGCACAGAAGCAGCAGGTCCAGGTGAGACGGGTTCGCATCTCTGCGCCGGCTGTCCCTGGAGGGGGAGGGTGCCTCGTCCAGATAAGAGGTGGAAGATTGCAGTTGGAATTATTTGTCTTGCAAGCACTCTGGAGACCTCATGGCTCCTCTCCCAAGTCCTCCCAGCTGAGCCCAAACTGCTGTGAATAACTTAAAAAGGGTGCAGTGCCCAAACTCCCTTCCCTGCACTGGATTGACTCATCAGTGAATCACTTGGCCCCTCTTGGAGAGTGAAATTGCTTTAAACAAGACCTGTGCTGATGCTCTGCAGGACTTGCTAATGCTGCCCCTCCTCCTGCCAGCCTGCTCTTTCCATACCTCCTGCTTCCAAATCCTAACATGTCCGTAACAGGCCACATCATGAAGCAAAAAGCCCCAGTTACCATAATCAGATTGCCTTCTCATCTAACTGGTTTATGTTACATTACACAGCAGTAAGACAAACAAGAGAGAGAGAGCAAAGTCCTGGAGCTGCAGACCCCTCCCAGCTTTTTAACTTCCAAGGTCACAATAAATCCTGGCCTACCCAGCCCAACGGCTGTCCCACCCCAAGGCTTGTTCCTGCTGATTCCATGGGCTGGATAAAGCCCCTGGAGGTCTGGTTTGTTTTGACTGTGTGTATTCGGAGCTGTCAGTTTTATGCAAACATTTTTATGTTATTTCTGTTCCAGTTTATGCTGAAGGAATTTGAAGCCCGCAGACAACAGCATGAGCAGCTCAACCAGGCAGCCCAGAGCATCTTGACTGGCCCTGGAGATGTTTCTCCATCCACTAACCAGGTGCGGGATGAGCTCCAGGGGGTTAATCAGAAATGGTCCGAGCTAACAGAACGCCTCAACTCCCGCTCCAGCCAGATTGATCAAGCCATAGTAAAGAGCACCCAGTACCAGGAGCTCCTCCAGGGCCTCTCAGAGAAGGTGAAGGCAGTTGGGCAGCGCCTGAGCAGCCAGTCTGCCATCAGCACACAGCCCGATGCCGTCAAACAGCAGCTGGAGGAAACCAGCGAGATCCGCTCGGACCTGGAGCAGCTGGAAGAGGAGATCACAGAGGCTCAGACCCTCTGTGATGACCTCTCCATCCTGATTGGGGAGCAGTACCTCAAAGATGAGTTAAAGAAACGTCTGGAGACGGTGGCACTTCCTCTCAAGGGGCTGGAAGATTTGGCAGGTGAGACACTTAGGAGATATTGGAATGTTGAGCTCCACCCCTGCTCTTTGCCAAAGGGCTCTCCCATCACTAGATTTTTAAGAATAGTAGGGGAAGCACCATTTATCATTTTTTGGGGTGCTATCTGGGACCAAGCACGGGAGACTTCAAACTCCAGACATACCTGAGCCTGGAGAGGGAACAGAGGTGTTCAGTCCCACTGATGTGACTTTTCAACAAGCAGTATGGCATGTGCTTGGAAAAAAAACAGGTTTCTAAATTCAGAGTGGGGCATGGAGGAGCCCCAGTGGCCACTCTCTAATCTGGGGATGCATCTTCTGGTTTCTAAGAGGTTGCATTTAGAGACTGGTCAGGAGACCTGAGACAACCATGTTATCATTGCCTCTTACTACTTAAGAAATTTATGAATCAGTGAGCAAAAAGGCTGGTGATGCAATGGAAAACTCCTTCCTGTTAATCAAAACACAGTTGGTACATATGAGATGATTTTAAATAATTGCACTTTGCTTATTTGATTTCAGCTTAATTGTCGCCTTCTAATCTTATTCCCATTCCAGCCGACCGGATGAACCGACTCCAGACTGCGCTTGCGAGTTCCCAGCAGTTCCAGCATATGTTTGATGAACTCAGGACCTGGCTAGATGACAAACTGTGCCAGCAAGCTCAGAGCCAACCGATTTCTGCTAAACTGGAGAGGCTACAGAGCCAAATTCAGGAACAAGAAGAGTTCCAGAAGAGCCTCAACCAACACAGTGGCTCCTATGAGATGATTGTAGCTGAGGGAGAATCTTTGCTGCTTTCAGTCCAGCCTGGGGAGGAGAAGACCACTCTGCAAAACCAGTTGGTCGGCCTGAAAGCACACTGGGAAGAGCTCAGCAAACAGGCTGCTGATAGACACTCTAAGCTCAAGGACTGTTTGCAGAAAGCTCAGAAGTACCAACGGCACACGGAGGATCTCCTGCCCTGGGTGGAGGACTGCAAGGCAAAGGTGGCAGAGCTGGAGGTAACTCTGGACCCAGTGCAGCTGGAGGCGACTCTTCTGAGGTCCAAGGCCATGCTGAGTGACGTGGAGAAGCGCCGGTCCTTGCTGGAGATGCTGAACAGCGCTGCCGACATCCTGATCGACGCTTCCCAAGCGGATGAGGACGACATCCGGGATGAGAAGGCTGGTATCAATCAGAAGATGGATGCCATCACAGAAGAGCTGCAAGCCAAGACTGGCTCCATTGAAGAAATGTCCCAGAGGCTCAAGGAGTTTCAGGAGAGCTTCAAGAACATTGAGAAGAAGCTGGAAGGGGCGAAGCATCAGCTGGAGATCTACGATGCCCTGGGGCCACAAGCCTGCAGCAACAAGAATTTGGAGAAGCTCAGGGCACAGCAGGAGGTGCTGCAAGCCCTAGAGCCACAAGTGGATTATCTGAAAAACCTCACTCAGGGTCTGGTAGAAGATGCTCCAGATGGATCCGACTGTTCCCAGCTCTTAAGCCAAGCTGAGGTGGCTCAGCAGGACTTCAAGGCTGTGAAGCAGAAAGTGAACGACTGCTGTGCGCTCATGGAAAACAAGCTGGAAGGGATCAGCCAGTTCAACAGCCGGGTCAGGGAGATGTTCTCTCAACTGGCGGATCTGGATGATGAGCTGGACAGCATGGGCCCCATCGGGAGAGACTCCGACAGCCTCCAGTCGCAGGCAGAGGACGTCCGAGCCTTCCTGGGCAAACTCCAGAGGCTGAAGTCGGACATCGAAGCTTCCGAAAGCGAGTGCAAGAAGATGCTGGAGGAAGAAGGGAGCCCTGATTTACTGGGGCTGAAACGGGAGCTGGAGACGCTGAACAAGCAGTGCAGCAAACTGACGGAGAGGGGCAGGAACCAGCAGGAGCAGGTGGAGACGACGCTGTCCCGCGTCGAGGACTTCTACGGCCGGCTGAAGGAGCTGACCCACATGACAACAGCGGCCGAGGAGAATGAGGCCTTGCAGTGGGTGGTGGGGACGGAGGTGGAAACCATCAACCAGCAGCTGGCAGACTTCAAGGTAAGTCTTGATGCTGTGTTGGTTGGTTTTTTTTTTTTAAGTGGTGTTTGGTGTTCTGAAGGTCCGTCTGGTGTTGCGGGTCGGGTTTTTTTTTTCTTGTGTGGGACCTCTGGGCTCCGAGCCTTTGTTGTTTGTTGCTGTAATTTGAGTGGGTTTGGTGTGTAAAATATTCCTTGCTCTGGGAGAGTATGAGATCGACTGGTGGACTTGATACACTGCAGTGAAAAGGTGCAGAAAGACTGGGAGGAAAATCCCTGTCCTGGTGATGTGTAATGTTGATGTGCCAACATCTCGTGGGCTGGTAAAGGTGGTTGACATTTAGGTTTTTTGGGGGAGGGAGGGAGAGAGGGATGGTTTTGAGTCCATCTGAGCTGTGAGTTGGCATCATTTGAGGGTCTAGTCCAGATCAGATCGTTCTGCAGGTTTTTCTACCTGGCCTACCATTCTTGCTTGTTGTTCACTTCACCTGGGTCACATTTTACATCCATTTTGGAGTCCTTGGATACAAATAAAGCCACAGATATAAACTGTGGGACAAGGAAGTAAAACCAAGGTGAAGTTTTATGTGGGCTGTTCACGTTTCCAGCAAGGAGTTGATGGAGACCATCAAGACCTGCATGAAACGCTGAGAGAGGGAAGAGCTGGAGTGTGTTTGATGTATTTTTATACAGTATTATGATGTTGGGCCATGCTGTTACACTACATTAATTATATTAATACAGCTTAGAAATCCTCTTGCTGTGAAACTTCTATTCCTGATGTGCTCAGGAGTTGATGATTGGGCTGATTTACATCTGGCTGCTCGTTTCCTGGTGTTAATGGGGGGTGGGAGGGGAAGGCAGTTTTACAGCCATTTACTTTTCATCTCATGGCTAATTGATCCCATTCCACCACTTGAATATGTCTGTGAAACCTTCAGCAGGACAAGGTGTTTCTGGTTTGGGGGTTGCTAATCCAAAAAATAGCTGGAAGTGTTATTTATGGGACAAACTGAACCTCATCTGATGGTGTTGCTGTCTTGTGCTGGGCAGTGCTTTGCTTTGAGCTGATATCGCTGGGAAGGATTTAACTTCATCATTAAACACCACACAGTCACTTGGAACAAATATATCCAAAAAGGAGTTTTTAGGACTTAAAACTCAGTGAACCTTTCCTGCAGAGCAAGGGATTATTCCCGGCTGAGCAGCTCCCATTAGGAACGATGACGAAACGCAGATTGCTGGGCTGGCCGGGCTTGCAGGAGCAGCTTAACCCATCATAGGGGTTTGCACATGGTCTGTGGCTCAGTGACCCTGAGGATGACCCTGTAAGACACAGGTGACCTGGGCTGCATGAGCCAAGGGTGCTCTGGGGGTGGGAGGTGTCCTTGCCAGGGGTCATTTGTTGGCCATCGAGGCCACGCAGTGCACTTGGGGTCTGTGTTGGTGGGAGAGTGAAAGTTGCAGCAGGGAGGGGAGGGTTTTGCCGTGTAATGGCTGAGAATGAAATGGGGGAGAAGCAGGAGGGGTGGATGGAGCAATCGTGGTTATGCAGCAGCATTCCTCCATTCCTCCCATCCAGGGAGGAAGGATTTCTGCACAAATCCTGAATGTTGCAGAGCAGATCTTAACAAAGCTTCACCTTCCAGTCCTCTCTAAGGAGGAACTGAATTCTCTCTGATTCTGATCTGCATGTGGAAGGGCATTGGCAGGGACTGTCTGTCCTCTGTACGTGCAGGAGGGAGAGAGGTGGAGAAATCTGGCCTGGGCTCTGTGGGAAGTGCAGGGGGCTTCTCTTGGCTGTGCCAGGCTTTTATTTCTCAATGAATTGTCTCTCTAAGACAATATCACAACTCTTTTTCCCTTCTTGGCTTGCAAACCAGATGCATGCCCAGAGTGTCCAGGGGGACCAGAGGAGCTCCTCAGCTGGGCAGTGCTCCTGGGGGTGGCACTGGGGAGAGGATGGGGTGATGGATGGGGTGATGGATGGGGTGACAGGGGCTCTCCAGGAGCAGTCGTGGTCTGTCTGTCCAGGAGGCTCAAATGCAGGCAGATATTATGCCTTAAGGCATTAATTTTAATGAACATCTGTGTAAATGAGATGCAAATTAGGCATGGCCCCAGGGCTCCAGGCAAGTTGCCAATGGAGTCCTGACAAAGGTGGGCACTTCTGGACTCATTGTGTCCAGATTTTAATAAAGAAGATATATTGAAGGCTCTGATGGAGGCTGGGAACAGATGACTTTTGAAAGCAGCTTATATTTGAAGCATCCCATGTATTTTTCCTTTCCTGCAAACATCCCTTAAACTTGCCCCAAAAAGCCACAACCTCCAACAAACCCTTAACTTTTGGAAAACTGCCATCCATGCATTTCCTCTGTCCCCTCCCCAAGCCCCTTTCTCAGGTCACAGAGGGACTAATCCTGGCTTTGGGAGGGATGAGCCCTCTCCCGCTCTAAGTTTTTCTTCCTGGCCGGGTTTCTCAGCTGTGGGAGGTTGGGAAGCAGCTGCTCAGGGGGGAGGTTTTGTTCGCAGGAGGTGTTTCGGTTCAGCGAGCGGATGCGATTTTGGGGATGGGACCACCGAGGGGCCAATTCCACACCAGCTCCCACGGCCATCAGGAGCCAGGACAGCGATGCAGGAAGGACCTGGAGTTCAGGGGGTGCGGGAAAACTAGGCAGGGACTAGTTTGGAGCACCACGTTTTTAGAGGATCGTAAGAAACACATCTGGAGGAGGCTCTGAGGGGTCATCTAATTTAGCCCCTCATTTTCTGATGAGATCAAGTGCAGCTGAAAGGCATTTCTGTGGTTTGGAGCCTGTGCTTATATGGACATCCTGATGGATCGCTTCAGATCCAGCAATGCCACAGAAGAAATAACATGGGGTTAGCTCATGTTAAGCTGTCAGAGCAAAGGAACCTCATTTTTAACTATCTTCAGTGGGAGTTTAACTCAAGTGATTCCCTTTCCATTGCTGCCTCTCTGAGGGGCCCCTTTTTGTATAGAAAGGTACTGAAAGTTGGAGGAATCTTTGTGCTGAGCTTCACACAGCCCAGTTGTGCTCTTCAGCACGAGGGACAAGCACCAGGCACCAGCCAGAGCTCCTCGTAGGAGTTTTCAGGCTGGGGCACTTCTTCCCCCTCCCCCCTCTCTGCTGTCAGCTCAGGTTTCTCAAAGCTTGCACTAATATTAAATTTTAATGACTGGAATCAAATGAGCTACAGTTGAGATGTTACTAAACATAACAGCTTTGTTGATTCAGTTTAGCAAACAGCAGAATTCCCCAGGGAAGTGATTCCCCAGGTATGGATGAGAAGGGGGGAGCACATGAAGAACCAGGGGGTTTCTCCATCACGTGCTCTCCGGTTTCAGCAACCCCTGAGCTGGAAAACCCTGAGTTAGAACCCTTCCTCCCAAAAACTGTGATACTAATGGGATGAAGCTTGGTCTGCTCAGTGCAAGTGGCTCATCCTCCTTTACACGCTGAAGAAGCAGAGGCGAGGTTTGCTGGTTTGGAGCTGTGATGCCAGAAAGCCCCAGGCACGGGTTTGTCCTGTCTGGCCAAAGAGCATCCATCAGCCTGGGCCCACGGAGCTGATGGAATCAAATTCTTGGGTGTTTTGGGGAAGATGTCTGTGCTGGGCTAGCTTGGCCTCCTGGCTAAGCGAGCTCAAGCCTGGGCTTTGTTTATCTTTTACGCAGTGCATTTTGAACTTGGCTTTCAAAGCCTGGCTGGTGCTTGGTGTTGGCAACTCTGAGCTGGGACCTTCTTTGATTCACCGTGTTGTTTTTGGACAAACTAACGTAGCCACATTTCACCTACAAAGCAGAGAGTAACTCTCAGTCCTGGGTCAGAGGCGCTGGCAGAGATTTTGGGGCTCGCTTGGGAGTGAAGGATGCTGTTCCCTCTCATAGAACCATGGAATGGTTTGGGTGGGAAGAGGCCCTAAAGATCATCTAGTTCCTACCCCGCTGCCATGGGCAGGGACACCTTCCACTAGCCCAGGTTGCTCCAAGCCCCATCCAAGCTAGCCTTGGACACTTCCAGGGATGGGGCAGCCACAGCTTCTCTGGGCAGTCATGCCAGAGAAGAATCTCAGTTGTATCATGCCAGAATGGTTTGCTTTGCTGGGAACACGTTGTCCCCATGAGGAAGACGAGAGCAGGATCAGCTCAGCCTGCATTCCTTCTGCGTTGCACTCAACAGCCAGAAGGGATTTCTGCAGGAGTCCGCAGAACTTGACCCAAAATGTAACCCAGGGAAAAGCGTCAAACTTGACATAACCCAACGGTGGCTGTCACGTTCTGACGGGCGCAGGGGCAGTTGGTGGCATGTCTGTATGTGGCTGGACCTCCCTGGATTTGTTGTCCCCCTCCTGATGCCGCCCCGGCCCCGCAGCTGCGCTTGGCCCGCGGCTGCTGCGGGCGCTGGGGCACGGCGGAGGAATGCGGCGAGCCGGGACCTGCCGCAGCTGGCACGGCCAGGACCTCCCATCCCTGGGTTAATTAAACCCCACCCTGGCCCAGCCAGAGAGGAGAGGGGGGAGAGAAAGGAGGGGGGGGTCTGTCGCATCCGACCTTCAGTGGGAGATGGCTTTGCCAAGGCAGGTTGTGCGGAGCGGGGGGATGATGTGGGATTTCAGGCCTCCCGCCTTTCCTCCCGGTGTGGGGATTTTTGGGGGGGTTTATTTGAGGCTGGAGTTGCTCAGTGCAGTGAACTCAGGCACTGCTCCGTCACGCCAGTAAAGGTTTAATGCTGGATGAGGGAGGGAGGGAGGGAGAATCCCTAGACAGCAATAACTGAAGCTGCACTCCCTTTTTATTTTAGAGCAGGTCAGGTCGTCCACGGCCTGCACAGCCCTTGTGCTTCCACCACCCTCTTTGTCTGCTTGAATCAAAAAAAAATCAGGAAAGGAATCCCGATGGTGGGGGGGGTGATGCAGTGAGTGAAGCCTTAACCAGCATTACTCATCTTGCCATTCCAATGCCGCCGTCTGACCCTGCTCCGGGTCCTCCCCACTTCATCCTAAGAGGAAGCAGCCGTTAGCCTGTGCTCACTGTGAGCCCACGCACACTCCCGTGCCCTCCTCCTGCCCCCCTTCCTGGCTGGAGGATGTCAGCTTTCCTCAGCACTCTATTTATGACTCTCAGTTCCCCAAAGCTTTCCAACAGGGAGCTGACTCAGTGGTGCTAATGAAAATACCACTGGTGCCCATAACTGTTGCCCCGTTTCCCTGCGTTTCTCCCGGATGCTGCTGCTTTTTGGGCAGAGGAGAACCAGCATCCCGCCTTGGGATCGAAGGGCTAAACCAAAGAGCAGGAATGAATCAGTCTGCTGATGACACAAGGTATTTACACCCAAATCAAAGCCTTAATTTCTGGAGGCAGCACATTAGCCACCATGAGCAGCACATGTGATCCCAGGCAATGCCTGAGCACCCGGGGAGGCTTTTGTGGGCACTCCACCCCCCGTCATAGAGCCAAGACCCCATAGCTGGGGGTGCATTGCCAGCAGGTGGGAGAGCAGAGCTGGGTTTCTGGGGTGGGATGGGGCAGGGAAGGGACACTCTGCCACTTGCTTTGCCCCAGCCTGGCCAAGGGTATTTTTAACCCTTCTGTGCCCCCGGAGGAATGCGTGCGGCTCCCGACAGTCGTCCAGTTGGGAGCAGCTGGGTGGGACTGGGCTGGGAACAGGGACCGGCTGCACGACGGTGTCTTCTTGTTGAACGCTTTCCAGACCTACTTAAAGTATCTCTGGCTTGTATTTTCAGCATCAGCAACACACGCAGAAATGCCTCCTCTCTGACAGCTGTTAAGCTGCCTTAAAGGCACCATCTCCCCTCGCTGGGGAAGAGGATGAGAAATGGGGGGTGATAAGCTGTGCTGGGTGACAGGGCTGTCACCGAGCCTGGCTGGGCCAAGTGGCCCAAGCTGCAGATCCCTGGTGGTGCTCAGTGCACTTCTAACCTGGTGATCTTGTGTTTGCACAAGAGGATCGTGGGCGCGAGTGGCCCCTGCAGCCTCCTTATTCCTTGGAAATAGATTTTAGCACAGAGGGAAGAGCAAATGCGCCCTGGAGCTCATTGTTCCCAAAGGGAACGTTGCCAGTGTGCTGGTTCATCAGCAAGCCACGGGTGGGTTTGACCTTGACGTGTCATCAGGCCCTTCCCTGATCCTGAGCGAGCCGAGAACAAGAGCGAATAAAGCCAAGAGTTGCTGAGATCGACCAAATCATAGCGAGGCTTTTTTTTCCTCCCTCCTTTTCTTTTCTTGACCGTGAAACAGTCAGGCTGTGATCAAATGGTGCCTTTCAGGAGCCACCTTGGGTCACTGCTCCAAAGCCACCCACTTGCAGATGCTTTGGTGACCCTGCCAGGTCCCAGCTGAGGGAGATGGCCGGAGGAATGTCCTCTCTCCGGAGCACTCGTTAGCTGGTGGTGATGACACTTCACAGTGTTTCCAGGAGACACTAAAAATACCGGCTTTGCATAAGACTGGGAGAGCTGAGGATCCGAGGGAGGAGGAGATGGGAAGCTTTTTGTCTGCAAGGGCTGAGCAGAGGAGGGAGGGGAGCCTGGACCCGGCAGCACGTGGCCATGGAGGGGGCATCCATAGGGAAGCGTGTGGTTGAGTGAACACAGGACATTCCCATCACCCACAGCATCCAAGCAAGTTGCCCTTCTCCAACAGGGAAGGGAGGGACTGTGGCCACTGGGTCTGGAGCAAATGGGGACTTCTGCAGGAAAGGGCTCAGGCTTGGATTAGTCACTGCAGCCTTTCAAGAACAATTGCCAATTCTCCTGCCTAAGGAGTGGTTTAAATGTCTCCCATCCAGAGGATTCTCTGGATGATAACAGACTTACCTCACTTCCTAAAGAGCCTTATGAGCAGTTTATTAATCACCCCATCCCTCAGCTCTCCCTGTTGTCTCCTTTTACTCTGAGGAGCAGCTTCTGCAGTTCTCCATGTCCCTGGGGTGGGCAGTGGGGTGGCAGCACCCACCACCATTCCCATGGGTGCTGGGTCACTGGGAGCGTGGAGCGGGATGCGTGGGTATCCCAGGATGCTTCATCCACCCTCATGTGGCACCAGAGCAAAGCCTGGCAGCAGAATTTGCAGGAAAACTGGGCAGCTGAGGACAAAAACGGGCATTTTGACAGGTTTCACCTACTGGCCTTAAAGACCCTGGCACGTGGCTCTGCTTTTCTCTCACAGCCCCACCTCAGGTTGCTGTCAGGCACCTTTGGGGTGCTCTGTGCATGAAGATGGGGTTCCATGGGAGCGCTGAATGCCACGTGTAGGGCTGTGCCTGAGCACTGCTGTAACACGTGGGCTCCAGGCTTCATTCGGGAGAATTATTTATACCAACATCTACATGAGCTGCCTTGCAGTGCAGCTCCTGCACCCTTGCAGAAACAAAGTGAATTTAAAACCACAGTGTACATCCAACCTGCAGAAGGGTTTCCCTGTGGGTCTGGGTTTTTCCAGTGGAGGTGCAGACCCCCATGGAGCCAGCTGAGGTTTCCTCCCACAGCCCCGCAGAGGAGAGTCCTGAATTAACAGGCTCCAGGTTCCAAATGGCTGATTTAAAGATGTGCTGGCTCCCTGCATCCCGAGCAGCTGTAGCCTTTGAAGAGGGATTGAGTAGTGGCAGAGCCCTAATGTGAAATTGGTTTGAAGTCAGCTGTAAGCCAAGGGGATAAGGGAGCACCCAGCGTGGCACGGCGGGATGGGATTAGCCCGGGTGCTCCTTCCAGGGTCAGGCTGGGAGCTTAGGGCTTGCCCACACAGCACTGGAACAGCAATCAGGGGAAAAGGAGCAAGTTTAGGAGGAGAGCAACACAGAGGGAAAGAAACCCCTCTGACCTTCCAGTAAACACAGCAAAGGCTTTGAAAATGTGAATCCTCTGGTAAAAATCCCAGCGAAACCTAAACTGCGGTTTCTAAGGGAGATTTTAGGGGCGTGTGATTTGGCTTTGTGCTTTTATTGCAGTGTCTGAGGGAGGCTGAAATGTGCTCTGAGTCCTTCCGCTGGGCTGGAGGCATTTGGGTTCATCCAGTCTGCCTTGATGGGATATACAGTGTCCCAACCCAGTGGTCCCTCCGGTCACCACCAGCTCGGTGACACTCATGGAGTCAGACACAGGGGACAGGTTGCCTAGAGAAGCTGTGGCCTGGAAGTGTTCCAGGCCAGGTTGGACAGAGCTTGGATCTCTGTCCCTGCCCGTGGCAGGGTTAGGAACAAGATGAGCTTTAAGGTCCCTTCCAACCCGAACTATTCTGTGATTCTATGGCATGGTCAGCATGACCTGCAGGGACGAAGCTCATGGTGCCAAGGCAGGAGTTCTCCTGCATCCACCCTCATCCAGGCTGGCAAGCAGATGCTTGCAATCCCAGGGCAGGAGGGCACCAAGGTGAAGATTAAAGAAGCTTTGATGGTTGCGCCCTGGTCTTGTTAACGACGCGTCCATCAGAGACCTCGAGCTGCCTCTGCGCTCTCTTGCTCGTCACATAATACAGGTCCCTTGCTTCCAGCTGCTGAGATGCATTAAAAGGAAGCTAAAAATATATATTGGTTTCCAAATACTGCTTTGCCATGTAAACAGTGGCGGCAGAGGCGCAGGATGGAGCGCAGTCGTAAACAGGGTGACATCACCCCGTGACAGGGACGGCACGCGCCGGGACTGGTGGCCTTATGAGGAAAGCTTGAAACCAACAGGTTCAAGGAGACAGATGGGGATGCTGCTACTTGGAGCAAGTCTTGGAAAAAACGCTGGGTGGGTTTTAGCTGAGGGTGTGCAAAAGCCAGATGGGGGATCTTGTTGGTCCGTTCTGTCCATCACTGCTACGGTGGTCACTTGGAGACACCCAAAAGTTCAGACAGGACCTTTCCTTCCATCCCTTGCACCGACACAAAGCTCAGTCAAAGCCCTGACCTTGCAATTCCCAGCACCATTTGGCTTCTGTGCCCATCGCTGGGGTGGCACTTGCAGGCTTAAAGCCGTGATTTGGGGAACCTGCAAGAGCTCCGGCTGGGATCTTCGGGCCAGGCACAGCAGGTTTTTAATTGGCTTTCGTCCTTGCCCAATACCTCCCTAATGGTTTTAGAAATGGGGGGGATGTGTTGGAGGAAGACTTGGCTTGCTCCTGGCACGTGACTCGGTGAGGAAATGGGAAAAGAATTTCTGGCTGTGAAACGGCAGCTCCACGTCGAGATCCGTTCCTTCTTCGCAGTGGAACAAAAAAGCCTCCGCGCCCCAGCCCGGATGCCTGGGATTCCTCACGGAGGGGCCCCGGAGCAGTAACGGTCCTGCTCCGCCAGCTCCCGGCCAAGGTGGTAGCAGGGGAGCCAGGGGTGGCGTTGCAGGAGTGCTGGCACGGCCCCATCGTCCTCTTGTTGTTTCAGCTGTGCTGGATTAATAACAGGGACCGGGAGCTGGAGTGTCCCCCGCCAAGGAGAAAAATCTGGGCTTTGGGACGCTCTGGCAGTGTTGGCAGATGGGGCTGGAGGAGGCTGCAGGGCCAGCCCTGGTCTGTCTGTCTGTCCATCCAGGAGGGCTTGGTGGGACGTGGAGAGTTCATGCTCTGGATGGGCAAAGGGACTCCCCGGAGGCTGCTTGGAGCCTCCTCACAGATCTCTGCTCCCTCCCCACTTCCCTCTCTTTTCTTTGGTTATATTTAAAGATGGAGAAAAGGGGTTTCAAGGGTGTCCTGGTATGCAAACATTCCCAGTGAGCACTTTGGGCTGTTTGACGGGCTGTTTCTCCCTGAACCCTCCCCTTCCACAAAACATCCGTTTCCATCTCTCTGAAAGTGAAATGTCCCTTTGGGAACGCGGTGCTGGAGTTGCTGCATGTGCAGTTGGTGCTGGGACATGGGGATGAAGGGTCCAAGGGTTTGGGGCTGGGGAAGCTGGACTTCCACTGCATCCATGCTGTAATCTTGGCCAAGCCTCGGGGTTTTTGGGATAGCAGGCACCTGCAATGTATCCAAAAAAATCAGGATTTTGTCTCCTTTGGCTTCAGCCTTCATCTGTAACACGGCCATGGCTCACCATGGCTGGGTGGGAAGGTTTTGGTGAAGCTGTGGCACAACAAAGCACAGACTGGAGTCCCATTCTCCTGGTCTTGGCACTTTTGGGAGGCATGCTGCACGTTTTTCTGTGTTAAACACCTTGTATTTTTATCCCGATGCCATAATTCATCCCAAAGTAGAAGGCCGGGTGGCTGGTGGGGCGGGTTGTTGCCTGGAGATGCGTGGAGGCTGTTCCCAACCCTCCTGTTTTCTCTCCCAAGTCTGTGACTTCCCTCAGCATCACTTCGCAGTGGTGATTCACACGCCCGGGCTGCCTCCTTCTCTGCTCTCAATGTTCCCCGCGTCTTAAACCCAAGGGTTTTGGGGGAGGAAAAAAGGGTGACAGAACTCGGGATGGGGGGAAGCAGGATGCTGACCTAGACCCGAGGCTATAAAAATTAGGATTTTTAGGAAAAGAGCCTGCAGTGGGTGATGGGCAACTTGACGTTGGCAAGTTGCGGGTGGATTTTTGGCAGAGAGATGGGGAAGGCAAAAATGGTACTTTGGGGGTGTTTGGGGTTTAATGATTTAATAACTCGGTTCTTTGTGCGAGGGTGGGTGTGAGAGGCAAGGGGACCTGGCGGGGGGGTCTCAGCCCCCCACCCAGCGCCGGCTCGGGGACAAAGGGCCGGGGGAGCGGGGCCGGTGGCGGGGGGAGCCGGAGCCGGAGCCGCCGCCGAGCCAGGGCGTTGCTGCTCTTTGTCGGGGGCTGCCGCCTCCCCCCCGGAGGAGGGGCCATCTCCGGCGGGGCGGGCGGGGACCACCCCCGCGCTGCCACCGAGCATCCCCCCCGCCACCCCCAGCCGGGTCGCGCTCCGGTCCCCCCTTCCCGGGGCCGGTGGGGAGGTCGGTGCGGGGGGGGTGCGGGAGGCACCGCGGCGCCCGGGGAAGGGGCGGCCCCGGCGCTGCCGCCCCGCCCCGCGGAGCCGCCCCCCGCCCGCCCCCGCGTCCCCCCGCCCTCCGCCGGGGCTGGAGCTCCGCGGGAGCCGGTGCTGGCGGCGGGGCCGGGGCGTGCGGCGGCCTGCGCGGCTCGGCCTTTTGTTCCGCCGGCGGGAAGGAGAGCAGGCGGCGGCGGCCGGGAGCAGGAGGAGGAAGAAGAG
>JAWWLV010000070.1:4586479-4626900 GCA_035041135.1 Platyrinchus mystaceus
CCCGCGGGGGCGGCGCGGAGCCCCCCGCCCCCGGCCCGGCCGCTGAGCCGCGCACAAAAGGGGGAGAGAGCGGCGGGGAAGGGGAGGGCGGCCCCGGTGTGTGTGTGTGTGTGTGTGACCACCCCCTCCACCACCACCACCCCAACCCATCCCCGGTCCGCCCCGCATCGCGGCGGGGACCGGCCCCGCGCCCGCCCCGCCGCCCCCCGCCCCGCCATGGCCGGGCCGCCCGGTGGCGCGGAGCCACCGCAGCCCGACACCGGCCGCCGGGAAAGTTAGTGCGAGCGGGGCCGGGAGGAGGAGGAGGAGGAGGAAGAAGAAGAAGCAGCAGCAGCGGCAACAGCCGCCTCCAGCCGCGGCTGCTCGGCGTCCCCCCCGCCGGCTCCCGGAGGCAACTCAGGGGATTCCATCCCGCTCCGTCCCTTTGCCATTTTTGGATGCGTTTTATAGCCAATTTTTTTTTTTTCCTGGGGAGAAAGCGGAAAAAAAAAAGCGAAGAACCCAGCAGCCTTGCTGCACCGCCGGGCTCCGCGGCGTGCCGCCGCCGCCGCGCACCCACCGGCTGGATTTTGGGGGGGTTCTGTGACTCCCGGTGGCACTGGGCGAGGTGACGGGGAACAACAATGCCATCATGTTTTTGAGACAGGAAACCTCCGAGTTTGCCCTGAATGAAGAACTTCCTGTGTTTAAACTTGTACGAATATCCGCTGACAAGCTCAGTTCAAATGAAAACACGAGAGTCGGGGGGAGAGGCTAATTCGGACCAGCTGGACTCCCACGGCACTCGGAGCTGGGCAGAAAACGCGCGGAGCCGCTCGGTGCTGCCAGCCCTGAGCGGCCGGGACAAGCAGTGCCTTTGTTAGTAGAGAAGGACGAACAGGATAATTCAAGAGCTTCAAACTCTTCCGCCGTTTTTGTCACTAAACCGTTTGGAATATTTTATCGAAGCTGTTGGGTTTGGATGACCTGCTGATGGATGGGGGTTTTTTAGGGGGGTCGGGGGGATGAGATGGGTTGTTTCACCGCTCGGGACCGTCGGTCGGGCTGCTGAGCCGGCGCGGTGCTGCCGGTGCACCATCCCATCCCCATAGGGTCGCTGCTTTGGGATCAGAGTCTGGCACGGTGGGTTTGGGACCTGCTGGCCATGTGATGCTTCCTGCCGTGGTGGGCGAAAGGTTGCCGGGGCGGTTCCGTCATCCATAAGGACGAGAGTATGGGCAAACCACTGAGCCGGCCAGACTGTTTACGGCAGAACCGCACTTGCCTGGGGAAGGGCGAGGATGAGGATGGTTATATAGAGGATTGCTACGTGCCCCAGAGATCGATATACGACACAATGAGAATTAACGAGCAAATCGATCAGGGATCGAAGCTCAACCAGCTTTCCAAGAGCACCCTTGGCAAGGGGGATGGCAGCACCATATCCAGCAACGGGACTCTGGGAGCTGCCAACGTCTTCGAGTCCAGGGCACCGGAACCGAAAAAGTTGGATGAACGAGTCATCTTTGACGCGCTGAAACTCAGCAGTGACGTTTCCAAGCCGGCGCCGGCTCCACCAAAGAGACGACCAAACCCCGAGAGGAAGGAGAACGTCAACCGGCGGTCGTGGAAGTCCTTCATGCCACCCAACTTCACCGAATTTGCAGAGAGGATGGGGGCTTCGCTGAGCGAGGTGTCGGAAGCGGGCGCCTCCAACCCTTCCCTGCGGGATAAGCGGGATTCCAGCGCCATGCTCGCCGAGCAGCCAGGCCAGCCCGACCACGACGAGCCTATGTCCGAGTCTCTCACCTTGGAGCACGTCTCCAAGTCATCTGGCACAGCGGAGGCTCTGACGGCCAAGCAGTTCAGCGTGGATGGGTACGACGGTCCCCGGGATGAGCGCCAGGCCCTGCTGAACGCCGGTGACAGCCGCGTCAGGGACCTGGCCAGGGCTTGCCGGCTCCCCAGTGCCACTTGGCCACGAGCCAGGAAGAATTTCATCAAGGGAAACTTCAACGATGGGCACCAGGAGACCCTGGAGCCCTCCGGGTCGGACTCTACAGTGGAGAACGTCAACCTCTCTCCGTGCCTTAGTGAGGAGCTGCTAGATACGGGACTGGATATTCTCATCACCTCCAATCTCAGGGAGAAAACGGAGTCTGAGCTGAGATTTGAGGAGGACGAGCGCTGGGTGATGATGGAGGAGTGGGAGGAGGCGACGCTGTCAGAGAGAGGAAAGGCTGTTCTGGTGGCAGAGGAGAAGAAGAGCTGTTGCTTGGCAGATATTTCTGAAGAAAGGGAACAATCCGCTGCTCCGGCGGATGGCTCTGCCCCTGGCCCAGGGACCTCTGAGTCCTGTGCTTGCCCAGGGGGTGCTGGCAGCCCCCTCACCTGCAGCATGGGCTGTACCGAGGATGCAGCAGTGCAATGTGGAGTTGAGGACTTTGCTCCAGTTTTGGAGCGCTCAGCCAGCCCCACAGGCCCCGAGTTGTCCGACACGGACTCTGTGCAGATGTTCTTGGAGCTGGAAGAGCAGTGCCTGAACGAGGATGAGTGTGGTGGGGCTGTCACTGGTTGCCTGGAGGTTCAGGTTTCCCCGATGGACTCAGAGGGGCTGGACCCAGATTCGACCAAACTGGCCGGGTCGGAGGTCGAAGGGTGTCAACACAGGGCCCCTTTGGACATCAGTGCTTCAGACTCTGCTGTCGTGTCAGATCTGGAGGACTTCGATGTCACCTGCAGCTCGCAGATGCTGAGCACACTGGAGCCACTGACAGAGCCCTTCTCAGAAAGGGACACCTTGGCTATCACCCCAACGGACTCGGATGGAGGGGCTTCCCCCAGCCCCGTGGCCACCACAGGGCCAGGATCCCTCCTAGAGTGCTCCTCAGTGCTGGTGGAGGAGGATGATCCTGACCCACTGGTGGACAGTTGCACGGTGGTGGTGGCTGGTGGGATGCCATCTCCTGAGACAGGGGCACATCCACCTTCGGGACTGGGGGGAACTGGTTACCCCAGTGCTCCGGTGGGGTGGGGTGAAGATAACCAGGACTTGCTGGTACCTGATGGGGAAGTGTCACAGCTTCCCAAGGAGACCTGTCCTGTCCAAGTGTTCCCCTGCCAGCCCCCAGCTCCTGGCATGGTGGAGGAGCTGGGGTCTCCCCCACAGCACAGCAAGGCTGGCATTGAGGGGATGGATCCATTCGGGACCCATCACCTTCTGCCTGGAAGGACAGAAGTTCCCAACTGGGTTGTTGGCAGTGAATCTGAGGATGAAGCCACAAATTTGGGATCAGGGAGTGGAGCTGATGGCTGGACTCATCTGGCAGGGAGTGAGGATGTTTGCTGTGGTTCTCTGCTGCCTTTCCACACTGGCTCTGCATCAGAGCCGGCCTCTGAGGCTCTGACAATGTTCCCAGTGCCTGTTGAGGACCTCCCATGGGAAATGGTTTCCCAGAGTCAGGGCATGGCTCTGGAAGGGGCTGCCTGCACTGAGGGATCCCCCATGGGGGTGGCTGTCACACATGGGGTGACACCAGCAGTCATCCTGCAGTCAGGAGACATGGACTTGCTGTTTGCCCCTGGCTGGGGCCGTGCCACAGGGCTGGGTGAGGGGGTTCCATGTGCTGCCAGCCCAGTCGCCCCTGAAGAGCTTCCTGGCACATCACCCATTGCAGGGTCTGCCATCCCATGGGATTTTGGGGAGATTTCTGCTCCAGCCCACCGACTTTCACCAGGAGATGTGGCTGTCCCAGAGCCCCAGGCTCAGGAGACACCACCAGCCACTGGGGATCCTACCATGGATGCTGAGGAACCTCCGGAAGCCACCACCACTGCCATGTCCTTGATGGTGGAGGAGCTTCTGGAAGCCCCACCACCCTTTGCTGATGTGCCTGTTGCCACTGTGCCACCACAAGCGGCTGATCCACTCGTCTCTGGTGTCGGGGATCTTGGTGGTGACCCCGTGCCGTTGGTAGTGGCCTTGGGGGATACAGATGACTTTGCCATCATGGTTGTGCCATCCATCCTGGAGCACCTGCCCACCGAAGCGCTGGCTTTGGAGGATGACCCCATTGCAAGAGCGCCCTCAGCTGAGGTGGCAGCTTGGGACGATGGTGCCTCCGTGCCACCAGGCATGGAGGATCCCCCCTTCTCCTTCCTTCCCCTGCCAGAGGGATCCACCATCCCAGAGCTGCTGGGGGCACCCTCTGCTGCAGCACCCACCTCACAAACCATCCCCAGGGCTGCACTGGGGGACACCTTCCATCCTCCCAGCTGTGGTGGTGCCACTTCCCTGTGCCCTGGCGAGGGAGAGGTGCCGACGGGCACAGAGGGACCCCTCGCTGCAGAAGGGCCTCCTGCTCCACCAGATGGATTCGTTCCAGATAACGAGGTATTTGTTGCTGGGGCGCTCGCAGCCGGGGCTTCAGGCGCAGAAATCGCTTTATTTCGCACTTGAGGGGTGGGTGGGAGATGGGAGCCCACTCGGTAACGCACGATCTGCGTCCTTCAGGCTTCACAACAGCCTTCTCCCTCCTGAGATGGGCTTGAATTTGGCAGGCAGAAGGTTCTGGGAGGGAGGGGGGAAATTGTGTGATTTTATAAGTAGGGTAGGCAAAAGACTCTTGCTGCACGATGACCTCAACTATTGTCTTATACTTTTTTGGCTTAGTAAAAGTACATTATGGTTGCTCAGATGGAAATCACAGACTTCAGAAAAACCTTCTCACCGACTCCGGGCGGGTCGTTCCCATCTTTGAAGCAGAAAATATATCGGAAAGGAGAAACCTGTAAAACGAATTAAGTGCAAATAATTCCTGTCTCGTGCAGTCATCGCTGTCTGTAGCTTTTTCAGCGAGCACTGAGGTGCTGGGGCTCGGCAGGCGCATGGGAAGGGGCTCACATTCTCTCTGGCGTTTGGGGATTTGCGTTACCGTGCCGTGCTCGTGGCTTTTGCCTGGAGAGACCTCGGTGGTGAAGTTCCCACAGCCGAGCGCCGATTTCCTGCCATCTGGAATAGGAGAGCTATCACTAAGGAGACATCAGAAGTTAGTCAGCGCCGAAAATCCCGATTCGGTAGCGATTACTCATCCTTTGGGCTGAACCACCCGCTTGGGAGACACACGTGGAGGGGCTTTGGAGAGGTGGTTTCACATGGGGGGTCCATGTGAGCACGGGCTGGGACACCCAGAGAGGACCTTGGCGAGGCAAAAGCCATTGGGTTCTCCTTGATGTTGTCTGTTGCCTGAAATTCAGCGTGTCGTTGCTGGTGGGACCCTTATTTTAGGTTCAGCACCTCTGATTGGTAACCCCATAAACCGTCCCCTTGCTCAGATGTTGTTGGTGATGCCAATTCTTCCCATCAGGCTCCGCGTTTGGCAGCGCTGGGGTTAAGGGAGATGAGGGAAGCAGAAAGCGAGGGGATGCTTTGAGAAGCATTTCTGGGAGTGAGGAGGAGGAGGCAGTGGAGGTGTGGTGGAGCAGGTGTCCTTCTGCTCTCCAAAATGTCTGTCCAGCCCTTCTCCAGGGCAGGACACCTCGCTCTGCTCCTTCTCCTGCCGGGCACAGGGTAGTCGTTAAATATTTGTTTCAGAGCTGAGTCACAGTGAGGTTAATGAACTAAATCACTGGAATCCTTTATGAGCAAAGGAAAACAAGGGTGTTGGACACGCTCACCCTCAGGCTGTTGGTGAGATTGTCTTTGTAGGGATCCTCGTGGAACACCGGGTTCTCAGGCTGGCTGATACCTGTGTTGCAGGTACCCCTGGTTGGGTGTCCAGGCTTTCCACAGGGCTCCCTCCCTGCCTGGCTGCTTTGGAGCCCTGGAGTTTGTTTTGCAGCGTGCAGAGAGCTCGGACCAGCCCGGCATGCCAGGCTTATCAGCCTGATCCTTTTGTGGGTTTGGCTGTTCTAACCAGCAACTCCATATATAAACAGTAACAGGAGAACAGGGGGGGAATCAGTGCTTCCATGTCACCATTTATTTCTTATAACTGTGGAATAATTATCCATGAGCAGACAGCTCTGGACAGTGTCTGCCAGCTCACCCTTTGCTCATGTCCTGGAGGGACACCTCCCTGCCCTCCGGTTGCTGAGCTCCGCTGGGAAGAAACAGCTTGTTCTTTGGAAATGAGGCAAAGAAAGTCAAAGCAGCACCTCTTGCTCATGCTGGGAACTGTGTTTGGGGGTTTTGGGGGGGGATTTGGTGTGTTTGGGGGTTTTTGCCTGTCTTGTGCTTCTTTGGAGGCAAAGCGATGTCTCGGTGTGGAGAGCTGGGCCCTCCACGAGCTGCTGCTCTGCTGGGGCAGATCTTGCATCCAAGTGGGAATTTTTTGTTGCCATCCATGTCCATGCGTTCTTGGGCACGAGGAGGAGGCAGGCTTGAGAAAGCAGTCGGCTGGCTGCCATCCCCTCTGCTTTCCAACAGGAAAATGTTGCGACAGGGCCAAGGGCTCCAATCCTGCCCAGCGCTGGGTGCGGGGCAACCTGTGCTCTGCATGGGCTGGTGGGCCAAGGGAGCAGAGTAAGCCAGGAAGGACTCTGCTCCCTCTTTTTGGGGCTTGGGCTATTTGCTGTGGGGATACAGCAGGTTTGTCCCTTGGGACCGGGCTGCGCAGCTCTGGAGAGGGACCGTGCACAGGGCGCCGCGTGGTTCCAGCAGATCCCCAGCTCTGATAAAGAGCACTTATCTCCTCTGCAGAAACAGGATTCTCCCTGCTGCCTCTCTTGACAATGGAGAGCTTCATTCGCTCTCCTCCCCCTTCCCTATCAAATCTTTTTTGGTTTAAAAAGCTTTTCCCCACAGGATTCCCAGGCAGGACCGTGCCAAATCCGTGGTAAACGACTCGCACATTAATTGCCTATTGCCTTTGTCTTTCGAAATACAGTGAGCTCCTCGCTGCCTGTAATTTCGTGGTTAACAAAACTCATATGATGTCAGGTCTCTGTTCTCAATAGCTTCGCTGTGAGAATTGCTTGGGGTTTTTCCCCAGGAGCGTTATTTCCCAATCTGATGTCTGGCTGCAGCCGATGCTCTCATTTCTTCCCCAGTTTTCTCTCTCTACCTCACTCCGATGCTTGGAAAAATGGGATTTACCCATTTAAAAGCAGAGGTGGATGTGGATAGAGCCCAAGCTGTGCTCCACACCAGCGGATTCCTGTGACATTTGTGTTACTGGGTCAAGGCGAGGAAGGAGTTTGAAAAAACTTGCACAATTCTAGTAAAATCAGTGCAGGTAGCTACTGCATCTCCACTGGAAAAGAAAGCCTGTTGTATCTATGGAATGGTAGAGGGGCTGGAAGAGCAGCTCACAGCTTATAAATACCTTTTCTCTCCCACCCTTTCCACCCCCAGCTCTTCCAGAAGGAGCAAGTGGATCCTCTCCAGGTTAAACTACAGCAGGTCAATGGAGTTGGTCAAGGACTCATCCAAAGCGCCGGGAAAAACTGTGACGTCCAAGGGCTGGAGCATGACATGGAAGAGATCAACACCCGCTGGAACACCCTCAACAAGAAGGTGGGAGCGTGGGGAGGGGCTGTAACTGGTTTCTCTCAGTGCCATTGTGGCCTGGTAGAAAAAGGGTGTCATGGACAGGGGACTGAGGCTCCAGCATTGACGTTTCCCCAGCCTGACCGTGCAGTGGGGTTGTGTTTGGGGTGCAGGTGGCCCAGCGGGTCGCTCAGCTGCAAGAGGCCCTGTTGCACTGCGGGAAGTTTCAGGACGCCTTGGAGCCGTTGCTGAGCTGGCTGGCGGACACCGAGGAGCTCATCTCCAACCAGAAACCTCCCTCTGCAGAGTACAAGGTGGTGAAAGCCCAGATCCAGGAGCAGAAGGTGAGCGAGCACAGGGTGGTGGGTGGCTCAGTGGGAAGGGGTTGGAGCTTGGGACAGCCAGACAGTATTTTGGGGATCCATCTGGGACGTCCCTGCTTCTTTCGTGGTGGATGCTGGTTGCCCACATCCCAGTGTGATGACAGTTTGCCCACACTCAGTATCTCCATCCCCTAAATCACGGCGTCACTTCATTGTCCCGCTGCCTCTTGAAGCTTGCTGGTTTTGCTGGTCGGCCGTGTTTTTCCAGCCCTGGGTTTTGTTTGTGCCGGTAATTTCGCTGCGTCAGGAGCAAGAGCTGGTGGTGTAGGGACTGGTTTGGGTGTTTGGACAAAGTGAATGTTCAAAGTGTAAGAGTGGGCTGGAGGAGGGTGGGTGTTTGCAGAGATAACAGCCCGGGCCGGCGCCTGCCCCTCGGAGCGAGAGGAGGGAAGGTCAAGTGTGATCAGGGGGAAGTATTTTAGAAATGAGTTCTTAAACTGAGGCTGGGTCTGACCTGTTGAGATTGGAAGAGGAAATGTATTTCAAGTGGAAGTTAAAAACTTGATAAGTTTGGTGGAGGGTGATGGGGAAGGCTTGGAAAACTTCTCTGGCACAGAAGTGGTTTGAATAGTGTAAAGAGGGAAGGGGAAAGGGAAAAGGAAAGGGGAAAGAAAAAATGAAAAAGGAGAGGGGAAAGGAATGGTAAGGGGAAAAGGAAGAGAAGGGAATAGGAAAGGAAAGGTGAAAGGAAAAAGGAAAGGACAATGTGAAGGAAAGGGAATAGAATAGAATAAATAGAATGAAATTTCTCTTGGAAGGGACCTACAATAATCATCATGTCCAGCTGCCTGACCACTTCAGGCCTGACCAAATTAAAGCATGCTATTGTTATAATGTAATAGAATATAACTATATATGTTTTTTGGCTGGTTTTGATGGCAGAGCTGTTCCCCCTGGGCCGGGTCTGGTCTCACCCCTGTGCTGATGGTGGTTCTGAGCCACAATTAGAGATCTGGCCTCTCCAAGGGCTGGAACTGTTTCTGCTGCCCCAGTGCAGTAACGTTTCTCCTCCTTGGTCTCTCTGTGATGCCAAAGCTGCTCCAGCGGCTCCTGGACGACCGCAAAGCCACCGTGGAGATGATCCAAGCGGAGGGCGACCGGATCGCGCAGTCGGCCGAGCCTGCGGATCGGGAGAAGATCGTGGGGCAGCTGGAGAGCCTGGCACGGCGCTGGGCAGGGCTGCTGGGCCGGGCAGCTGCCAGGTGAGAGGGACTGGGACCTGCTCATCCTGCAAGTCTCAGCGCCCCGGGGGCGTGGGGTTACAGCATTCGGGAAGCTGGCAGAGATTTCTGCGCAGATACATCCTGGAAACCTGGAAACAGCTGGAAAACATGGGAAATCAAAGGCTGTTTGGGAGCTGAAGCTGATAACGGTGGTTTACAATGGCAGGGAAGAGCTCAGATTAAATAATTTCCCTGCAGGGGAGGGATGTTATTTTTACTCCTGTAAGCATTAGCATCCTGTTGACACCTTTCTGCTGCCAGAATCTTGTTTATGAGTTGCTTGTTGCTACCTAAGCTGATATTTGAGGCTGTGAAGACACTTCTGAGGGCCAGACTGGACCCTCTTGGTGTTTTTAATCCCTGACAACAAGCTGGACTGTCCATCCAGAACTGTCCATCCAGAACTTGTACTGGTGCTGGATTGTCTTTGACCAGAAGCTCAGCAGCCCTAAAACACCAAGAGTCTGGCCACAAGCTGAGCATGTCAAGGAATCTTCAAGGTAGTGGTAGGGATGAAAAAAAAGGGAATTGGAAGTTTCAACCCCCTGCCATATGCAGGGACATCTTCCACTAGACCAAGTTTCTCCAAGCCCTGTCCAACCTGGCCTTGAACACTTCCTTCTTATTTTACTATTCCTTCCTGCAGGCAGAAGCAGCTGGAGGACATCTTGGTCCTGGCAAAGCAGTTCCATGAAACCACAGAGCCCGTGTCAGACTGGTTGTCGGTGACAGAGAAGAAACTGGCCAACTCTGAGCCCATTGGTACCCAAACTGCCAAAATCCAGCAGCAGATCAGTCGGCACAAGGTAGGACCTGTGCGTGGATGGGATGCAGGTGGTCGGTGTCAGGTCCCTCTCTGGTGGTTGCTGCCACCACAGCGAGGGGTTTTTTGGCACAAACAAGTGTTGGAGGAATTTACCCAGGCTGTTTTATGTGTGTAGAAGGCTGCAAGCCCTGGCCCACCAGCGTGGGTGAACATTAAACCGATGTCTTTGCCCGTCACAGCGAATATATCTGGGTTTGGAGAGAAAAAAACATTCCCATTGTGTTTCTTTTTAATTTTGATGCCGTTTGCCCGTTCACGGGCGGGTTTTGTGTCTCCTCCATTCCTTCAGTTGCGCTCATCGTTTGTTTCCCCTTTTACGTGTTGCATTTATTTTATTTATTTATTTTATTTTATCTATTTTATTTTAATTTTATTTATTTTATTTTATCCATTTTTTCACTCATTTTCCTTTCTGTTGTCCATTTTATCCTCCCGCCATTCAGGCTCTAGAGGAAGAGATAGAGAGCCACGCTGCCGACGTGTCTCGGGCGGTCGGGGTCGGGCAGTCCCTCTCCTCCCTGAGCTGTGCTGCCGAGCAGAGGCTGCTGGCAGAGAAATTAGACTCTCTGCAGACCCGCTACGGCGAGGTCCACGACCGGTGCTGCCGGAAGGCAGCACTGCTGGATCAGGCTCTGGCCAACGCCAGGCTTTTTGGGGAGGAGGAGGTGGAAGTGCTCAACTGGCTGGCTGAGGTCGAGGACAAGCTGGGCTCGGTATCCGTAAAGGATTACAAACGGGACGTCCTGCAGAAGCAGCATGCAGACCAGCTGGTATTTTCCCTTCTTCTTCCATGTTTATGTTGTTTATTTTGTTGCATTTATCTGGTTTTTGTTTTTGTTTCTGGCCTGACTTTAATTTTGCGAAGCTTGTTCCGCTGCTGGTTCTCTTCTTCGAGGCTCGGAAAAGTGGGAAGACGTTTCATGTGTTATAAACAATAATTGCGGCCCCAAAAATGGGTTTCCCCTGGGAGGGAAACTTCAAATGGTTCGTTTGCTTTGTGAACAATGTCTGAGCCAGCTTGGCCACCCTGTGCCTTTAGAAAGCTGGATGCTGTTTCCAAGATTGAGAGCTGGAAAAGCTTGGTGGGTTTTTGAAGCCAGGCTGGCCACCAAGGAAGCCTCTGCTTCCGCTCCTGGGGCTGTGCAGGCTCTTCTCAAGAGTGAGGTTCTGTCTAATACAAGGGCAAGTCCTTTTGTAACCCAGATCCAGTGGGTTGGGATGGGTTTTGTCTAAGATTTGAGCCTTTGGGTCGCAGAAGTCTCAATAATTCCTGTAGCAGGATGACTGGACAATTATCAGATGGGTTGTCCACCCTTCCTATGCTCAGTAAGAAAGTTTATGCTCTTTGTAGCATCTCTGGCTGGCAGGACACAGGGACCTGCCTGCAGCAGAATAACCCAGCTTTGCCTTTTCCTCTAGGCTTTGAATGAAGAAATTGTGAACAGGAAGAAGAACGTGGACCAAGCCATTAGAAATGGACAAGCTCTTCTGAAGCAAACCACAGGTAACACGGAAATCTTGGCATGGGAAACCTCCAATCCTCCGCACTCTCTTCCCTGGGAAGTCCATGCTCTGCAGTGATCGCTGTTCAGGGGAGGCTGTTCTCCTTCAGGTCTTAATTTCCTTTTGGAATCTTCCAGAGTAGCTGTTTTGCATCCAGACGTGGATGCTGAGCCTCAAACACTCCAGCCTAGGACTGGGTTGGTCCCAAATCCCAACCTCGCAGCCTGGAGAGCGAGGGATTCCCACCGCTGCCGGGGGGATGCTCGGAGCTGAGCAGCCCTGCAGCATGAGGGAGGGTTTTCTCATTGCATCCAGCTGCTAAATCACATGGGAAGAGGTTAAAAATACCCCCAGCCCTTTCCTAATATTGCTTTCCCATACTGAGCAGTTGTTGCTGTTGCCACGTGGGTGTGAGTTTTTGTTTATGAGTGGGAAGAAAGGTCGGGGCGATGCATTTCCTTCAGATGTGGTCCGCTCGGAGCAGATGTACAGCCCTCTGTCCTTATGGGAGCTGTGGAGCAGGAAGAGTGATTACAAAGGATTTGGCGTGCATTTTCGTGTCCTCTTGGAAATAGCAGTAAAGAGTGAACTGGCCCTTTCTTTCCTGGAGTTGTGACACGTTAGTCGAGAACTGAGTTGGTGTGGTTTTGGAGCTTGTGGCAAAGCCAGTTTTAGCAGCTTCTATCCCAAGGAAGACATGGACTTTACTCTGACTGATGGAAAATGAGAGAGTAGCTTCCTGGCTGTAAAAACAGGCTGAAGTTGTATTAATATAAAGAGAAATGAGGGTGGAATGAGGTGTTTAAAATGAGGGGAACAGGGCAGGTGGCTGCTGAAACCTCCGTGCAGCCCAGCCCAGCCCAGCATCGTTTGCCCCTCGCCGCTGTCTCGCAGGGGAGGAGGTGTTGCTGATCCAGGAGAAGCTGGATGGGATCAAGACGCGCTATTCCGACATCACCGCTGCCAGCTCCAAAGCCCTGCGCACGCTGGAGCAGGCTCGGCAGCTGGCCACCAAGTTCCAGTCCACACACGAGGAGCTCACTGGCTGGATGACCAAGGTGGAGGATGAGCTGGCCTCCAGTGGGGCACAATCCCCCGCTGGAGAGCAGATCCCCCAGTTCCAGCAGCGGCAAAAGGTGGGCGCTGGGATGGGGACGCGAGGGCGGGAGCTCGTGGGGGTTCGCTCGTTGTTTGAGGGGCCAGGGAGGAGCTGGAGAGGGAGGTCACCTGCTGAGAAGGACCTGTGTCCATGGGTGCCTTCCACAGGAGCTGAAAAAGGAGGTGATGGAGCACAGGCTCGTCCTGGACACGGTGAATGAGGTGAGCCGGGCTCTCCTGGAGCTGGTTCCCTGGCGGGCCCGTGAAGGGCTGGATAAGCTCGTGTCGGACACCAACGAGCGCTACAAGCTGGTCAGTGACACCATCAAGCAGAGGGTGGAAGAAATCGATGCTGCTATTCAGAGGTCTCAACAGGTAATTTAATAACCCCGCTGGAGGCTGATGGGTTTTCTTGGGACACTGGGAGCGAGAGGCTTGGCACTGCTCCAGCTGTACAGTGCAATGGCTGCAGGAGGGATGGCAAGCACAGCCAGACAGGAGGGCCAAAGCCCATTGGGAATGCCAAGAAATGGACCACAGCAGCAGTGTGTGGCAGCAGGGCTGTTTCCTGACCAGTCCCATTGCCTGTGGTTGGGATGGGATAATTCTGGGGCAGCACCATTTATCCTGCCTGCAGGCTTCTGGTGACAGGGGTGATGTAAATGGTGTAAAACCAATGACAGGTGACTTTCAAGCCTGGAAAAACATTATCCCCTGCTGTGAGAGCACAGGGATTTGTTCCAGGCCAACAGTCCGCTCCAAAAAGGCTCGTCCTGCACAGACTGGAGGCTGTGGAGTGCAGTGAATAACTGCCCTTGCTCCACGGAGCTCTGAGTCCATGGTGCTGATCCTGCAAGCAAAATGCTCGTGTTTATAGGGATGTCCATTTCCCTGCAGGCAGGGAGGGTGCAGGGAAAGGTGGCTGCTCCAACATGCCCCAAAACCAGCTTGCAGGAGTCACCTGCATCCACCCTGATGTCCCCTTCTCCTCCCCACCTCCGTGTGCCGGGGCGAGGCGTTTGTTCCCGTGTCCCGCTGGGTCCATCAGTTTTTCCCTCCATCCCCAGCTCTCCACGTGCTCCATCCCTGCTGCCCATCACTAACCACTACCCTTCCTCTCCCATGTGCCAGTACGAGCAGGCAGCTGATGCAGAGCTGGCCTGGGTGGCCGAGACCAAGCGGAAGCTGATGGCTCTCGGTCCCATCCGCCTGGAGCAGGACCAGACAACGGCTCAGCTGCAGGTGCAGAAGGTCCGTGTGCACCTCGTGGATGGGGGAGACGGGGTGGGCAACGAGGAGGGATGGCCCAGTTTGGGTGATGGGATGTGGTTTGGGTCACGGGATGCGGTTTGGGGGAGCAGCTTTGCCCTGGGGTGTGCAGTGCCAAGCCTGGAGCAGTGGGAGAGATGCAGCACTTGTCCTTGGAAAGGAAAAGGAAAAAAAAAAAAGGAGAAAGAGAATTAAAGGAAATTAAGTGTTGGGCTTCTAAAGGAGAAAGCTTCCTGTCTGTTTGCAGGACCTGTTTAGGGATAGATGGGTGCTCTTGCCAGGAATCCCCTTGAGAGAGCTGCTCCCTTGGAAGCCTTTCCGTGTGGCCACCGGAGCAAGCTCTGCTGGGATCTTAGTGGCACTGGCAGCAGGAAGGGTTTAGAAAAATGTATATATTGATTAATGAGGGTGCTTTTCCATTTGCTTTTTGCTCATTGTTCCCTGCAGTGGGGGACTCCTTAGTTCCCTCCTGGCAGCCAGACATGGAACAAAGAGGCGCTGGGTTCTTTTTTTTTTTTATATCTTTGAGATGAGCTCATGCCTGAAAGAACGTGCACTTCAAATAAACGGCCCTTTTCTTCCCTTTGCTTGGGCAATCAGAGCAGCTCACAGGCTTATTGGATTTAAAATTAAAAAAAAAAAAAAAAGGAAAATAAGAGTGTTATAAGGGTGGGGGGACTGAACCATCAAGCATTATGTTAAATTGAGCTCAGCTTCCAGCTCTTAATGGTGTGGACCTTGGGAATGGCATAGTTATTGGGAGATGCAGTTCTGGAGAGCATTGTTTTGGGGTATAACATGTTTGCTAATGGATGGATGATGGAGCTTTTCCTCTGGTGAGGACCTTGGGTGTGGAAGTGATTATACCTCATTTTAAGAGCTGTATTCAGGTCTTTGAAAGAGAGAGGTTGATGTAGATGAGTCATGAGAAAAACAGGCAGGAATCTGCATTTCCAGCCAGGTTTTCAGTGGGCCACAGGACACCTGTGATGAGTTTTGCATGGTCTCTGCAGCGCCCAGTGCTGACAGGAGGATCTCATGGATGGGATGGGGAGAGGTTGAGCTGGGGGAGAGGTTGGGCTCAGCTCTGATTTCTTGCCTTTCTTTGGACTTTTCCTTCCCACAGGCTTTTTCCATCGACATCATTCGGCACAAAGACTCCATGGATGAGCTGTTCAGCCAGCGCAACGAGATCTTCGGGACCTGCGGTGAGGAACAAAAAGCTGTTCTCCAGGTGAGCCTGCTCTGCTCTTCACTGCAACAGGGGGGACAGAGAGGGGAGAGAGGCTAATCCTCAGCTCTTGCACAGGCTGGAATAGTTTAAAATTGCTCCATCTTTAGTAATTCCCACCAGTGTTAGCAGAAATCTCTTTACATTTATTGCTCTCCTTTATTGCATATTTTTATTGCAGGGTTTGGGGAGGGGGAGACAGCAGAGATTCCCGAGGCTGCTTTAATTGGAATTACAGCCCGAGCACGTGGAAGGCCACCAAAAGCACCTCCTTCTTTTCCAGCTCACAGCGTGGAGCTGGCTCTTTTCCTGGGCCCTTTTGCATCCCTCACCGTAACTCCCCTCCCTCCCTATTTTTTTTTCAGGAGAAAACTGAGTCCCTGGTGCAACAGTACGAAGCCGTGAGCCAGCTCAACTCGGAGCGCTACGCTCGTTTGGAACGTGCCCAGGTCCTGGTCAACCAGTTTTGGGAGACCTACGAGGAGCTGAACCCATGGATCGAGGAGACTCAAGCCCTGCTCTCCCAGCTGCCACCTCCAGCCATCGACCACGAGCAGCTCAAGCAGCAGCAGGATGACATGAGGGTAAGAGGCTGTGACGTTTGCATCTCCTGTCTGTCAGTTCTTCTACCTTAAACAGAGGTGCAGCGCCTGCAGAGGCAAGAGCACCTTTTTTCCTGAATTTGCCTCATTTTTTTTCCCTATTCTCTCCTTTTTGGGGATCCTTGCTTGTATAAATCCAAGTGTGCCATGTGGAAATCGCTCGTTGTGTTGGAGCACTCCTTACCAAAATGCAGCTTGCACCCAAGGGATCCTGGCTGCCTTTGGATCTCCTGCCTGATTGTGGCAGGGAAAACCACTTTGTGCTTTTCGGGTAGAGAGCTGCAAAGCAAAAATTCCCAGTGGGGTACCCTGTGGAGCTGTGGGGAGGGCCAGGAGCTGGGGAAGGGCCCATGCCGGGTGTTGTGCCATAGCCATGTTAGGAAGAGCCGAGTTCCATGTGCTTGGCAGATGCTGGGGCATGAAATCCACGGTGTGAGTTCCTACCAGATACGATCGCTGCTCTTGGAGTGCTGCATGGAATAAATAGGCAGCGACTTGAAACAGATTTCCAAACAAATCTGTTTGGTTTTTTTTTTCCCTTCTATTCCCTAGCAACTGAGGGAGTCCATCGCTGAACACAAACCTCATATCGACAAGCTGCTGAAAATCGGGCCGCAGCTCAAGGACCTCAACCCCGAGGAAGGAGAGATGGTGCAGGAAAAATACTCCACGGCCGAGGCCATGTATGCCAGAATCAAGGAGGAGGTTTGCCAGCGGGCCCTCGCGCTCGACGAGGCCGTCTCCCAGTCCACCCAGGTACGCTGGGGTGCCAAGGAGATGAATCCTCTTCTCGCAGTCCCCCCGGGGAAGCCACCGTGCTTTGGAATGCGGTTTTACTCCGAGTTGTTACGATTGTAAAAGCCTTTATAAGGCATAACGTGGTCAGACACCTCCGGGGTAGTTTCCTGCTGCTCAGCTCTGGCTGTGGGAGCAGAGGGAAGAGGCTTTTCTGAGGCTCGACATAGTAAATAGGCTAATAAATTTTTACAACCTCAATAATGATGCTGGTTCAAAGGGGCTGCTTTTGGCATCTGCCCAAGGTTGGAAGGGCCCAGAGAGCCTCTTGTAAGAGCTTGAAGAGAGAAATTTGAATTCTGATAAGCTGTGAGTGCAGTGAAGAGCCGTAGGATCCTTTGTATGGGAGAGGTAATGGTTGTCTTCATAGTCTGGGCATCCCCCAAGGAGGTGGGTGAGTGCAGGAGAGATAGGAAAGGAAGAGCAGAGACTGGAGGTGCTCAAGTCCAGAAAGGGGGTGAAGTGTTCCTGCTGCTGAGGGTTGATGACCCCCAGTTACGTTTCATTTCACCCCCTGTTACCGTAGCGCAGTTGGTTTTTGTCATGTCTGGGTGTTTATTTTTTTAATTCCTGTATTGTGTAGTCACTTCTCTTGGTTTGCACTTGTATTAACTCCGAGTTTTTCCCCCCACATTCCCCTCCCCTCTCATCTCTCACTCCCATTGTGGAATGTGTTATCTGTGTGTGTTGCTGCCTGTGCCCGTCCTCCCCACATGGTCCCATTTCATTCTTGTGTTGACTGCGCCCCACCATTGCAGATTTCGGAGGTAAGCGAGTCCCCCCACCACAGATACTCATTTTCACTCTTTGGGCTGATTCTATTTTACACCCGGACTTTTATTTCTGGCCCATGCACAGCTCAGCAGAACATGCTTAAAAATTAACTCTTGGGGCCTGAAACCACATTTTTGGGATGGCTTTCATTGCGTTGCTGCCTGGTCTCAGCCGCTCGTTCCGCTGGGAATGCTTCCTGCAAAGCAGAGGTTTTGCTTTTGGAGGGGTTTGCCCTGAGCTTCCTGCTCTGGCTGGACGGGCTGGTTTGCTCCTGCTTGTTGGCTGAGCCAGCGTGTCCTGATCAACTTTGCACCAAGAGCCCTTCCCCTCTCTGCTGGTAGAGCCTGGGATTTGGTGGACACCAGCACCGGTGTGTTCCCAGTGGGAACTGGGAGAGGGACCGGCGCTGGCAGCCACAGCGCAGAGCTGTCCTTCCCACCAGCAGAGACGGTTTGGGATCTTTAATGCCAAAGTTGACTTTTCTATTAAAAAAAACCATAAGAAACCCTGCTTAGACCCCCTTCCTCTCTCACTCCTGGCTTTCTGGTTCTGCTTTTGAAGCTCCAGCTCCGTGGCAGCTCCTCCCCACCCGCATGCAGCCTCCCACCACCTCCCGCTGACCCTGCCGGGGTGGGTTTCCACTGGCCTCGCACCACGCGGAGATTCCCATCAACACCAAACACGGGCGCTTTTCCAGCAGCATCTTTTGCCCGGGTGCTCCGACAACCAGGGCTGGGGTTTTTTTCTTGCCCACCCACAAAAAACAAAAGACAGCAGCAAAAAAAAAAAAGTGGATTCGTAGGGTTGAACCCGGTGACGAGTCGCTGCCGTGTTTGGGTCAGAGGTGCCGGTGCCGGCTCTGGGAGTCTCCTTGGCTGCTCTGTTGGCTCTGTTGAAGCAGGGCAGGTGTGAGCAGGAGGCTGCAGGTGACATCATTGCTGCTGCAGGTGACATTGCTGCTGCAGGTGACATCATTGCTGCTGCAGGTGACACTGCTGTCGCGGGCAATGTCCGTCCTCTCCGAGGGGTCGTGGGGGCAGCGCTCAGGGCTGTGGCACTCGCAGGCAGCGACGTGGCATCACTTGATCCCCTCTCCCCTGCCCTGACGGGTCTGCTCTCCTCCAGTTCCACGACAAGATCGAGCCCATGCTGGAGACACTAGAGAACCTCTCGTCCCGCCTGCGGCTGCCGCCCCTCATCCCCGCCGAGGTCGATAAGATCCGGGAGTGCATCAGTGAGAATAAAAACTCCACCGTGGAGCTGGAGAAGCTGCAGCCCTCCTTCGAGGCTCTGAAACGCCGTGGGGAGGAGCTGATCGGTCGGTCCCAGGGAGCAGACAAGGACCTGGCAGCCAAAGGTACCTCTGGGTGGATTTAACAGTGCCCAGCTTGTCCTCCCCCGTCCATTGCTGCTGGAGAGGCTTTGATGTCCCAGGGGTGGGTTTTGGAGGTTCTCCTGGCCTTAGGAGGAAGGATGAATCCTCTGGAAGGAGATGGCTGGTGCCTGCTTCCATCTGGAGCAGACAGGGTAGCAGCAGCCAGAGGAGAAAGAAGTATTTGTGGCTTCTCAGCCAAGCTGAGCCCTCACCCTGAGCCGGTCTCTTGTTGGTGGCCCCTGTGACATGATTTGTTGATGTTGATTCAGCATCTAATGGAGGGAAGGAACATCCCCAGCACAAAAAGACCCATCAACACGATTGGCACTAATTGGCACCTTCCTTGGCAGCTCAACAGTCAGCTCATGGACTGAGTGAGCAGAGACTTCATGCTAGAGGTGGCCAGAACAGAGGTTTGTTGGAGGGAGGGAGTGTGGGCAAATTTGCCCTGAGATTGCCTGCACATAAATAAAGGCTTTATTTCTGCAAGCTGGAGTTTCTCACGTCCCTCAGTATCTCCCAGAGTTAATGCTCTGATAGTCCTGGTCCTCTTTAATTCCCTTTTGAATATTCTCTTGGCTATTTCAAAGTGTTTTCAAAATGCTTTTGAGTTTTAAAAGGGTTTCCTTCTTCACTGAATATTTTAACTTCCTTCCTCAGTAATCCAGGACAAGTTGGATCAGATGGTTTTCTACTGGGAAGACATCAAAGCTCGGACAGAGGAACGTGAAATGAAGTTCCTTGATGTCCTGGAGCTTGCAGAGAAGTTCTGGTATGACATGGCAGCCCTCCTGACAACCATCAAGGACACACAGGACATTGTTCATGATCTGGAGAGCCCAGGCATTGACCCCTCCATCATCAAGCAGCAGGTGGAAGCAGCAGAGGTGAGGCCCATGGGACTGTACCACAGAATGGATCTCATCTGCCCCCAGCTTGTCCTCTAAATTGGGAAGATCTGAGATGTGAGCGTGGCCAGAAGCAGTTGTAAATCAGTTTTGTAGGCAGTCAGTCAGATTATGAGGAGTTATTTCCACTGCAATTTGGAACTGCAAGGAATAAACCAGAAGTGTATTTCACAAATCCTTCACCTTAAATCACTTTATCTGCTGCTGTTCTGGGAAGCGTATGAAGCGTGTGGTCAGAGCTGTGTGCCCACATGTTTGGAGTGATGTGGAAGCTTGCACAGCTCTGCTCACAACCCATGGGCTGTCTGGCGTGGGAAGTGTATATTTAGCTTTTGGTTAGACCAGAGATAAGTGCCTGGATTTGTGTGCTGATGGTTGGTTCAAATAAATGGCGAAATCGACTCCAGGTTGATGTGACTTGGCCTGGACCTTGAGGAGCAGGGATGTTTCTTAATGCTTTGCTAAGTTTAGCTTTGCTGTTCCCCTTTTTATAACTATTCTGACTTGGGTTTGCACCTTTTGAGTCTCAAAGCCTCATGCCTGTATTGACAAAGTGCTCCTGTAAACAGCACGTCTCCTGTAAACAACATCTTCAGCCAGGCAGTTCAGGCTCACATCTAAATACAGATGTTCTTATTTTAGTTCCCATCCTGTGGCAGAGGTGGGAGTGGAACAGGGTGGTGTGGCTACATTGGCCACCTACTCCCTGTGTCACCTACTCCTGGGGTCTGGAGTCGGGCTGTTGGCCAAGGTGCAGGACACTGGAGCAGGAAGGACTCTCTGTGCTTTATCCCTCCTGCTCTTGGGGCAGTTTTGGAGGAGCATTTAATAATAAAGGTTTTTTTCTGTGGCTGTGTCTATGCAGACTATTAAAGAGGAGACGGATGGGTTGCATGAAGAGCTGGAGTTCATCCGCCTCCTTGGAACTGATTTGATTTTTGCCTGTGGCGAAACTGAGAAACCAGAAGTGAAAAAGAGCATTGATGAGGTAGGAAAAGCCAGCAGCTTCCCCTTCAGATAAAATCAGGTGGGAGCTCTGGTTGAAGAGCCGAACGAATTCTGTGGGCAATCTTGTGTTCCGCAGATGAACAACGCGTGGGAAAATCTAAACAAAACGTGGAAGGAGAGGCTGGAAAAGCTTGAGGAAGCGATGCAGTCGGCTGTGCAGTACCAAGATACGCTTCAAGTAAGAGGCAGGGCTGTTGGTGTGGAGTGGGTGGACCTTGGGAACACCACTGCAAGTCCAGGAAACATCTCCTGGGCAAGTGTTTGGAGGCTTTGATAGAGCCTGAGCTCCACAGCCAGCTATGGGGAAGAGCAGATAGTTTGCATTGATATTCCCAAGTCTGTCTCATTCCTGCACAGAGCAGCAGGGTGAGCTGGCTGCTGGCAGGTCCTTATGCTGGAAGCAGGAGAGGGAAGGAAAGAGGGAGCTGGCCAAGCATCTCTGCCCTGAAAGACGAGTTCTGTGGTTGTGGGGTGGCAGAGGGACCATCCCTGTTCCCTGCCCAGCTGCGGGGGGGACACTTTGCCCTTCCCTTTGCTCATGTTGTCCATGCTCTTTCCAGGCCATGTTTGACTGGCTGGACAATGCTGTGATCAAACTCTGCAACATGTCACCTGTTGGCACCGACCTCAGCACGGTCAAGGAGCAGATGAACGAGATGAAGGTATGAGGGCGGAGAGGGACCAGTTCCCTGGCACTGCTCAGCCTCACAGAGCTCCAGTGATTCATTTGGTTCTGGTTTCTGTCCTACTTGTTTTGGCAGGAGTTTAAAATGGAGGTTTACCAGCAGCAGATTGAGATGGAAAAGCTTAATCACCAAGGTGAACTGATGCTAAAAAAGGCTACGGATGAGACAGACAGGGACATCATTAAGGAACCACTGACAGAGCTGAAACACCTCTGGGAGAATTTGGGCGAGAAGATTGCTCACAGACAGGTGGAGTGAAGACCTGGGGCTCTCACAAGTGTGGGGGTTGGAAACTCGCCATGATGCTCCCAGTTATTAAAATTTCCCTTTTCCATCCCCATCCTCTCCCAGCACAAGTTGGAAGCAGCTCTGCTGGCACTGGGCCAGTTCCAGCACGCCTTGGCGGAGCTGATGGCCTGGCTGACCCACACCGAGGAGCTGCTGGACGCCCAGAAACCCATCAATGGAGACCCGAAAGTCATCGAGGTTGAACTCGCAAAGCACCATGTGAGTTTTCCCACTCCAAGGACATTTTTAGTCTGTTCCCATTGCCAGGATCGTGTTTCTCCTGAAGGATTTGAGCCCACAGCCAGGCAGGGATCAAGAAGGTGTTTAAGAGGGATGTCCAATGTTTGTCCATCTCGTGCAGGTGCTGAAGAATGACGTCCTGGCCCACCAAGCGACCGTGGAGACAGTGAACAAAGCAGGGAATGAGCTGCTGGAGTCCAGTGCAGGGGACGATGCCAGCAGCCTGCGGAACCGCCTGGAGAAGCTGAATTCCTGCTGGGAGTCGGTGCTGCAGAAGACAGAGGAGAGGGAGCAGCAGCTGCAGTCCACGCTCCAGCAGGTCGGGAAGAGGCATCGGGAATACCCCCCTGTGCAGTGGGGTGCTGCTGAGGGTCTGCTTTCCCCTTCATTCTGGGGGGAAAATAAGGGGGGGAAGAGTTAGGAAGACACTGGGATTATTTTTGTGCAAGTTTTTCACATAACTCTGAGTCCTGGAGTGGTTCAGTGCCTGCCCAAAAGCACGGTGAGGACCAGGAACGCCCGTGGGTTATGGATACACGGTGTATCACCCTCCTGAACACGCTGGCACATCCAGCTCTGCCTTTATATCTGGTTTCAAAGCAAACACAGTGTTAACCCTGGCACATGATCAATGGTGGCTGATGTCATCTGATCCTGGGGCCGATTCTGTGTTCCTGAACAGGCTCAGGGTTTCCATGGTGAGATTGAAGACTTCCTCCTGTGGCTAACGAGGATGGAGAGCCAGTTGTCGGCATCGAAACCCACGGGAGGTCTGCCAGAAACTGCCCGGGAACAGCTCAATGCCCACATGGTAATTTCTCGGGAGAGGATTTTTTTTTTTAATGCTTTTAATTCAGCGAGTTCCTGTCAAATATCAGCATCAAAACTTCTCCCTTCTGTATCTGATGGGGAGAGGAGGCTGCTATGGTCTCCTCTTACAGCTCATTTTGCACTTGATGCCTGGAACAAGCATCACAGAGCTTTAACCACCTTTTCTTGGCTCAAAGTGACGTGCTGCTGTCACTTTGCTGCCTGTCCTGAACCTAATGTTCCCATCACCTGGAGTTCTGCAGCACGACATGTTCCCTCTCGGAGCTATTCCTTCCCTAATCCTTCGGTGCTGCCTCTTTGCAGGAGCTGTACAGCCAGTTCAAAGCCAAGGAGGAGGTTTACAGCCAACTGCTGGCCAAGGGGCGGCTGATGCTGCTCAACCGCGACGACTCTGGCTCCGGCTCGAAGACTGAGCAGAGCGTGGCACTGCTGGAGCAGAAATGGTGTCTGGTCAGCACCAAGATGGAGGAGAGAAAGGTAACACTGGGGGAGAGATGTGTCCACCCTTGCCCAGTGGTCTGTCAGCAGCTGCACCCTGTTTTCCCTCTCTGCTTTCCCGTGCAGGGCTGGGGGTTGTTTTTTAAAACAGCCTCTCTCTTGTTGTACAGGTTGAATTTGCCTTTCAGGTGGTGCTGGGTGTCAAGCTGTTAAGTGGGGGTTTATTTCTAGATTGTCATCAGAACTGCTTAAACCACACAGAAAATGAGAGTGAAATTGCCTTTTGGGTTAATTTAGCAGGGTGGGAAGAAGCCTCCCGCAGCTCTCAAAGGGAGGCTTTGTTGGTCAAGCCAAATCCTCCTCCGAGCTGACTCCGTCCTCAGCTTTTGGCCGGGGATGAGATAAAACAAGGGCCGCGGTGGCCTCGGCCCAGAATAAATTTGCAGCGCTGCAGCTGCTGCCATCGAAATATCATCCGCCCCATTCACCGGGCCGCTCTCCCCACGGCCATCCCTTTCCCAGGAAGCTGAGGGTGACGCAGCTGCTCGTGTGCCGATGAAGGTCTCCCCTTTCAGGGACCATTCTTGTTTCAAAAGACAAGCGGTGGCTTTCACCGAAACCCCCTCCCCTTGGTAAACAAGTCGCGTTGCCGGGCCGAGGCGATGAGGTTCCTGTTGGAGGGACGGTTGGGCAGGGACACAATGGCCACCTCTGTCTGTGAAGCTGCGGATCGGAGCTCTCACCCTCTGTGTTGTGTTTTTCCTCTCCCTTTCTCCCTTCCCGCTGCCCCAGGCGAAGCTGGAGGAGGCGCTGGCGCTGGCCACCGATTTCCAGAACTCCCTGCAGGACTTCATCAACTGGCTGACCCTGGCTGAGCAGAGCCTGAACATCGCGCCCCCCGCCAGCCTCATCCTGGCCGCGGTGCTGGCCCAGATCGATGAGCACAAGGTACCGACCCCGGGGGAACCCCAACAGCTCCATCCCCAGGATTGGGGCAGCGAGGGTGGCACCTCATCCCCCCTGCACCCATGGGCTGGTCGTGGCCACGTCCAGCTCCCCGTACAGGTGGGACAGCCTTTGCTGTTTCAGGTGTTTGCCAACGAGGTGAACGCGCACCGGGATCGCATCATCGAGCTGGATCAGACCGGGAACCAGCTCAAGTTCCTCAGCCAGAAGCAGGATGTGGTTTTGATCAAGAACCTGCTGGTGAGCGTCCAGTCCCGCTGGGAGAAGGTCGTGCAGCGCTCGGTGGAGCGAGGGAGGGCTCTGGACGATGCCAGGAAGCGAGCCAAGCAGGTGAGAGACGTGGGAAGGGTGTGACAGACCTCAAGGAATGCCCAGCCTCGGAGGGCAGGAGGTCCCAGCACCTGGGGACACCACCAGTGTGAAGTTTCAGACTTGCTCCTGTCACTTTGCAGTTCCACGAAGCCTGGAAGAAGCTGATTGACTGGCTGGAGGATGCAGAGAATCACCTGGACTCAGAGCTGGAGATTTCCAATGATCCTGACAAAATCAAGCTCCAGCTCTCCAAACACAAGGTAAGGCTTTGCCAAAGCCAGATTGGTGCTGGATGCAGGGTGGAAGGTGCTCCACTGGGAGGGAAAGCAGGGCAGTATCTCCTCTGCCATCAGGACAAGGGAAAAGCCTTCTGCTGCTGTGGAAAACATTCATCTGGGAATCTTCAGAGCCAAAGTTTTCTGAAGCAGCTTTGTTTTCTCTCCATTTCCTAGGAGTTCCAGAAGACTCTGGGTGGAAAGCAGCCTGTCTATGACACCACCATCAGGACAGGCAGAGCCCTCAAGGAAAAAGCCTTGCTTCCAGATGACACTCAAAAGCTGGACAATTTACTGGGAGAGGTTCGGGATAAATGGGACACAGTGTGTGGAAAATCTGTGGAAAGGTAAGTCCAGCCCCAGCACTGTAGCAACAGTGCTCATGTGCCAGGACTCTTGCCAAAGGGATGTCATGGCGTGGTTGGAGGTCACTGGGACGTGACAAAAGGGTTGAGTTTATTCATGGGAGTTCACGTGGATGTTTGTTTTCCAGGCAGCACAAGCTGGAAGAAGCCCTGCTGTTCTCTGGGCAGTTCATGGATGCACTGCAGGCCTTGGTGGACTGGCTCTACAAGGTGGAACCCCAGTTAGCTGAAGACCAGCCTGTCCATGGGGACCTGGATCTGGTCATGAACCTCATGGATGCTCACAAGGTGAGAGCACCTTTTCCAGCTCTTCTCTGAGACTCGAGTGGGACTTGTCTTCCCCAAGAGCCAAAGAACAGGGACAGAGCTGGTGCCTTCCTGCAGAGCTGCGTGTTTTGCTTCCTGCAGTGGATAAGGGGGGAAAAAAACAGCAAAAAAGTGGGAAGGAACTTTCACAAACCAGGAGCTAACCCTCCTTGGCTTCTGTCCTCCCTCCAGGTCTTCCAGAAGGAGCTGGGGAAGCGCACGGGGACAGTCCAGGTGCTCAAACGCTCCGGCCGGGAGCTCATCGAGAACAGCCGGGACGACACGACCTGGGTGAAGGTGCAGCTGCAGGAGCTGAGCAACCGGTGGGACACGGTGTGCAAGCTGTCAGTGTCCAAACAAACCCGCCTGGAGCAGGCCTTGAAGCAGGTGAGGAGAAGACCATAGGTGGAAATGGTCTTGGAGAGCTCTGCTAAGCTCCAGCTTTGTGCCAGGAGCTCAACACAAAACCACAAAGGAGGTTCTGCCCTGGCCAGGCAGTGCACCCCCAGCCCTGCAGCATTTGCCAGGGAGGGCTGCAAGAGCTGTTGGTGTCAGTGATTTACTGATTTTTTTTCCCAAAAAAAAAGAGCTCATAAGGGCTGGTTTGAAAAGGGAGGATGGGAAGATCTCATCGATGTGCACAGCAGGGATAGAGCAGTGATCAGAGACAGGCCAGGCTGGTGTTTGCCAGTGTTTAGTGCTGGAGAGAGACCTCAACTGAATCTAAAAAAAAAAAACAACACGAAGGTCAAAGGCTCTTAAGCAGCTTTTACGTCAAGTAGGCAATTTACAGAATAAACTACCCAGGTGCCAGACTGCTCAGGATATGGGCAGTTGTGCTGTTTTTAAAAACATTTAGTTCTTCAGTGCAGCTGATGCTGAGGAGAGGGAGGTGCCTGGTCGATGCAGGACCTGGCTGCTGGTGCTGCACAAACCCAGGCCACAAACTGGGCTTTTTTCCCCTTTTTCTGTATATTTTTCATGTCCCTTTCAGCCCGTTGTCCCCCCAGCTCTCAGCAGTGAATCCAGCAGCCTGTTCTGGGAGGTGGAAGGCTGACTCCTGTGCTTTTGTCCCTGCAGGCAGAGGAGTTCAGGACAGCTGTGCACATGCTGCTGGAATGGCTCTCGGAGGCAGAGCAGTCCCTGCGCTTTCGGGGAGCGCTGCCTGACGACGCTGAGGCACTGCAGTCCCTCATCGATACCCACAAGGTAACAGGGAGCTCCAAGATGCAACCTGAGCAAAATTTATGGGGGAGGACGTTGCAAAATTAATTTGAGCCTTTCAGGAGTTCATGAAGAAAGTGGAGGAGAGGAGGGCGGACGTGAACGCGGCGGTGGGAATGGGGGAGGTCATCCTGGGCGCCTGCCACCCCGACTGCATCACCACCATCAAGCACTGGATCACCATCATCCGAGCCAGGTTCGAGGAGGTGAGTCCCTCAGGATTTGTTCCAGGCTGAGGAGGTTCCAGGGATGGCCACGGGGTGGTCCTGCCTCAGGTTTCCCACGCTGGGCTGACGCTCATCCTGTGTTTCCAACAGGTTCTCACGTGGGCAAAGCAGCACCAGCAGAGACTGGAGTCTGCGCTTTCCGAGCTGGTGGCGAATGCAGAGCTTCTGGAAGAGCTCCTGGCTTGGATCCAGTGGGCTGAGACAACCCTGATCCAGCGGGACCAGGAGCCCATGCCACAGAATATCGATCAGGTCAAAGGCCTCATCTCCGAGCACCAGGTGAGCCCAGTGTTGAGCGTGGTGGGCACTCAGGAGAGGGGCAGAGGGTGGGATACTTCCACAGAGGAGGCACTGACTTCTCTTGGAAGTCCCTATTAAAGCAACATGGGACCCAACCGGAGCAGAGCCAGCCCAGGGATGAGCTCCAACCCTTGCAAATCCAAGCCAGCACTGAGCAGTAGCTCAACCACAAGCTGCCATCGCTGGTGCTTGATGCTCACCTCCCCTCCGTGGGGCTTGGCACGTCCCAGTCGGGGTCTGCAAAACAAAAAAGTCTCAAAACTACAAAGGTTTTCTTGTCCTTTCTGTGTTTGGACAGTCCTTTATGGAGGAGATGACACGGAAACAGCCGGACGTGGACCGGGTGACAAAGACGTACAAGAGAAAAGCTACTGAGCCTCCCCACGGGCCCTTCATCGACAAGTCCCGCAGCAACAGTACGTCTGCTTTGGGTGAAACGTTCTAGCATGGCAGGAAATGAAATACATAGGGAGCTAATTAGCTTTGATTATCAATTAGCAAGGCATCCTGCGTTAACAGCCACCAGGAAGGCGGTTGAGACTTGTCAGGAGGGGAAAATCCACGTGGCACTTCCCAAAATGCCCGTGCTGGGTGTGCTTTTCCTGGGGGTGCTTGGGCTGGAGCTGCTCTTCTTTCTCTCTTGCTTTGGGATGAGGTTTTGGGGTGTTTTTTTATGTTGCTTCTTGAAACCAGAGTCCAGTGTAAGTTCCTGACTGCCAGGGGGATGTGGGTGTAGAGCTGTCACCGTGTCCTCCTACCTGGGGACACTGCATCCCTTGGGAGAGCAGCCACCAAGGCTGTGGGAGGTTTCCTCTTCTGAAAAATGAAGCAGATTTCATTGCTGCACTTCCCTGGACAGCTCAGACATGCTTGTACCCATCAACACCACTTCAAACAATTAATTTTTCTCCCTTTTTTCCAGGAAAATCCTTGGGTCAGGCCGCCCCCCCCAGCATGCCCATTATCTCCCAGTCGGAAACGAAGAACCCCCGGATAAACCAGCTCTCAGCACGTTGGCAGCAGGTCTGGCTGCTGGCCCTGGAGCGGCAGCGGAAACTCAACGATGCCCTGGACAGACTGGAGGAGGTAACAGCCCCTGGCTGCTCTGGGAAGGAGGGGAACTGGGAGTTCATCACCAAAAACGTGCAAAAAAGCATTTTAAATTAGTTCTGCCCCCCCAGCTCTTGCAGACAGTTCCTGCTGCTTTTCCAAAAACCAAATATTCTTAAAATATTAAGGCTAAAAACCCTTTGGTAATGAATTAATTAACTGCACATTAACCAACTTTGTGCCCCTGTAGTTGGTATCTGTAGAGTTAATGACAGCCAGGCCCTGCTTTCTTCCTAGTAATTAGTTTAACAATTACTATCTCTATCTCTATCTTTTCCAAACATCTAATGTCATTTTTGTTTTTATTTACGCTTAACAAAGCAGCTATGCCCAGAAGTGAGTGGTTTTTTTTTTTGTTTTCTGTTGCTTTTGCTGTAGGTCAGTTCAGTTTATACGTATTCATGTTTTTTCTTTGTTGCTTTTAACCCCAAGAATGTTTAGAGAGAGAAAAAAAAAAAAAAAAGCCCCTACTAAAAATTGTTGTGTTACCTTGCTGTGAGCTGCTTGAGCTGGTGTGGTTGTGGGGGTCCTTTTGGGCGATAAGAAGGGTGTTAGTTTAAATTGGAGGGGCTGAGGCTGGGGCAGAGATTGTAGAGCTGAGCTGTGCCCCAGCTGCTGTGCTGTTTTACCTGGAAGACGAGCAAGAAATCTTTTCTTGGCTGCTCAGAGGGAAAGGGAGAGGGGAGATTCATGCCCAAAATCATGCTGGCAGTGGGAATTCCGCCCTGGTGAGTCCATGGGGTGAGGAAACATGCCCAAAAGCCCGAGCAGACGGGGTGAGGGGGGTGTGTGTGTGTGTGTCTGTGTGCAATAGCTGATCTCCTGCCTGTGTGTCCGTACGGCAGCGCGGGGGACGCTGCATCCCGTGTCGGTGGTCCCGTGATGCGCAGTCCACGTGCTGGCTGTCGGCTCCGCTGTGTGTCCTGTTCTGGAAAAGTCACTTTGGGGCAACCCCCTCGTTCATCAGGGTTGTCTGGATAGATCCAGACCAACCTTCCCGGGAGGGAGGGCGGGCAGGAGGTGTTGGTGCTCGGGCTCAGCCGGTGTTTTGGGGTGCGGTAGATCCCGGGGTGCTGCTCCCTTGGGATTTCTCCCACCGACCCTGCCCGGTTTGCCTTCCAGTTGAAGGAGTTTGCCAACTTCGACTTCGACGTCTGGCGGAAGAAATACATGCGCTGGATGAACCACAAGAAATCCCGTGTCATGGACTTCTTCCGGCGCATCGACAAAGACCAGGACGGGAAGATCACCCGGCAGGAGTTCATCGATGGCATCCTGGCTTCCAGTAAGGAACGAGCTCAGAAAACAACCACCTCGGTGCCCCCAAGCCCCTGTCTCTGATGAATGAGGTCCCTGCATCCTCATTCCTTTCTCCTTCCAGAATTCCCCACCACGAAGCTGGAGATGACGGCGGTGGCCGACATCTTCGACCGCGACGGCGACGGCTACATCGACTACTACGAGTTTGTGGCTGCTCTCCATCCCAACAAGGACGCCTATCGCCCCACCACTGATGCTGACAAGATCGAGGATGAGGTAAAGCAGCAAAAAAAAGGGGCGCTCGGGGTTGTTGGGGTGGTTCAGGCTGCGGGTTGGCAGTGGGGGAGACAAAAAAACAGGTAAAAAAAGGGGTTGTGGTGGTGCTGAGCCAAAATAAGTGGTCGGAATTGATGGTGCCTACAATGTTTTTGAAGGAAAAGCTGCGTAGGGCTGTGTTTTATCCAAGAAGTGACTTGTGCTGGGATAGACTCCCAAAATCCTGGTTCCTTACCTCTCTTGTTGGTGATGGCAGGTCACCAGGCAAGTGGCCCAGTGCAAATGTGCCAAGAGATTCCAAGTGGAGCAGATCGGCGAGAACAAATACCGGGTAAGGCAGAGGGGAGCAAATGCTGCCCCAGAGGCACAAATCCTGCTCCCCCTTCCCCCCAGGAGGAGGAGGGGGGATCACTGAGGGGGTGCCCAGCCTGGTGTGGGAGGATCTGGGGGGGGCAGACAGAGACCTCGTGCCCTGGCACGGCGGCTCCCGGCGGAGGTGGCTGGGCCGTGTTTTCCCAGCTCCATCCTTGGCCCCAGGGCGTTCCCTGGACTGGGAGAACATAAAAGTGTCCCTGTTCTGGGGCAGCCGGCCCGGGGGCCCCGTGAAACGCCGCATTCACTCCGCCGGAGCCGCCCTTGAAGTTTTCCTCATGGATGAGTGTACCTTACGCCTGTGTTTTTCTTAGCTCACTCCCGAAGAAGGGAGAATAATTTCCTTACAGAATCTCTTTGTAACGAGCTGCTGTTTATGTTTCAAACCCTTCGCCGAGGTGAAGTGGTGAAACGAGCCGGTGGCAGAGCTCCCACTTCCCTGCCCACTGGTTTCGGGGCTGATGCTCCGGCCGGGAGTCGCTGATCCACAGCGTTCCCCCTCTGGCTGCACCAGCCCCAGCCTCCCAGAGCCTCTCCCTCCCCCCAGATAGCCCAACCCCCCCAGATTTCTAACTCCTGCAGTTAACAGTTTTCGTGATTATTGCACTGTTAATCCCATAAATGTTTTTCTTGTTTTTCTTTTCCCCTCCTCTTCCTCTGGACTTTCCTCCCCCCTCCTCGTCCCCTCTCCCCACAACTCCTCTCCCTCCATAGTTCTTCCTCGGCAATCAGGTACAGTCTGCCTTGTGTTGCTGTCTCTCTCACCTCTGGAATTTTTTAACCAACGTAGTTGTGTGTCAGTGATGCTGCTCTGTCCTGTGGTGCTGTGGGAGGACGTGATCTGGGAGCGCTGCTGAGCAGAGCCTGGTACAGAGGAGTGCCACCCAAAAAAAAAAAAAAAAAAAAGATGGCATTGGGCAGAAAAAAAAGGAAAAAATCAATGGAAAGGGCAGGATTTGACAAAAATGGAGATATTTTTCTCTCTGGGCTCCTTCCTCGGATAGATTGGGGATGTTGATGGTAGCCAGTGGTGAATCACGCTACCCTGTAGTGGGAGCACTGGGATACAGATGGATTTGTGCTCCTGTGGGGAATCCCAGGGGTAGGAGTACCTGCACGAGGGCTGTACCAGGCTCTGGGTGGGTTTGGATCGCAATCACCATGGAATGAGAGCGCTGAGTCCACTCCTTTAATCCCGTAGGTAACAGTAACTAAACCCTCATTCCTGCTACACCCACTGAGTAACTCCTCACTGGAGCAAGGTTCCCAAAACCTGCATGTATCCCAATATCGTGGTGACCTGGGATGAGCAGTGCAGCCCCTCGGTGCTGGCTGGTTTGGGGGGGCAGGGCCATTCTGATGTCCCCACTGCCCCTGCCCAAATAAAAAAGCCTATTTTTCATGTGGAATGACGGTGCCCACCCAAAAAGATGCCCAAAATGAAACAAGCTGGGATGTTGGAAGTGGATGACTGAGAACTCTGGCTTTAATTTAGTCGGTGATTATAGAAACACTTTCAACAAGAGCTGGGAAATAATGTAAATGTGGTAGCAGAAATGAGAATTGACTCATCCCTGGGTTTGGCTGTTGAAGGACACCTCACATAGAGCCTGGAGAGAGGGAAGGATCTCCCCTGCCCTCCTCCCTGCCCACGGGCACCGTGGCAGCTCTTTAACCAGCACACTCAGACAAGTCTTGGTAGGACCCCCAGTCAGGGAGATCCCTCAGTGGTCCAGGATCCCATATCCCTGTGGGTCAGAGATGCTGTCACCTCCTGCTGCCCCTCTGCCTGCCATGATCCATCCCAGTCACTTTGCACTCTCTATTTGCATTGAATCTTTTTATTTTTTGTATATTCACCCACGAAAAGTGTTCCTGTTAGGGTTTTTTCTCATTTTTTTTTAAGCATTCTGAAGAGGGTCTTGCTTCCAAAGGCTGCTTCCCCTGTCTTCTCATTCCAGCAGGTGCTCTGTAGACCGGGATGCAGAGCAGCCACATCCAAGCCAGGCTCTCAGTGTCCCTCCCCCAGCAGACATCCAGGAGCCTGAGCTTGGCTTTCCAGGAGGTTTAGGGAGACTGATAAAACAGACTCATGCTTCTGATTCAGGGTGCACTTGTTTGATGTCGCAGGTGTTTCAGGTCACTAATGAACATCGCAATCACTAATCAACATTCCTGCCTGGATTCCCATCACTCAGCACTCACCAAAACATCCTCACTGGGCGATTGCTGTGGCGGGGGCTTTGTGGCTGGTGGGGTCAAGTCTGAGGCTCAGGGAAACCCCTGGATTTCAGACTTGATGATGATTAGAGGTGTTCTGCTCAGCAGTGACGCAGCTGAATCAGCCGGCTCTTTTCCACGTGGGCTGCACCGGGGGGGTCGTGGCATTGCCAGCCTCTATTTCCTTCACTATTAAAGGGGAAAAAAACTACAGCTCTGGCTGAGAAAACCCATCCAAACCCCAAATTCTAAAATTTCATTTGCTGCCTTCAAAAATTCACTTTCCAGCTTTAAAATTCGAGGATTTGAGTGGTTGCATCATCTTAAAACCGGGGCAGCAAGAAAACTCCTGTCAGTTGGTACTGCCGTGCACTTACTCCAGAAGAACCTGTCTGGAGAAGCCTTAAAAATATTAAACAGAAGGACAGAAGCCTTTGGTGCAGCCTGTTGTGGGAAGGAGCCGGGTGTCCCTTGGTTTTCCCCCTCCTCTGACCTCTCCCTTGGCTCTGCAGTTTGGAGATTCCCAGCAGCTGCGGCTGGTCCGTATCCTGCGGAGCACAGTCATGGTTCGTGTCGGAGGGGGATGGATGGCCCTGGATGAATTCTTAGTGAAGAATGATCCGTGCAGAGGTAAGACAGTCCCTGGGGTTTATACAACCTGTGTCTTCTCACCCACTGAGGGGGGCTTGGAAACTTGTCTGCTGTGGCTGAGCGACCAGAGTGGGTCTGGGTTATCCGAAGGAGCTGGAGAGAACAGATCCATAGCAAACCAAGAACTTAAAATCTCAAGATCTGGTGATACTGCAGCAAATCTTGCAGCGTTTAGCCAGGTGTTATGGGGGGAGAAGAGGGAAGGGTTGTGTTCCTTGGTTCCAAGACATCAGTGAGCAGAGATGCAGCGCCGTGTGGGGGTCTCGGGTTCCCTTGGAGGTGGTCGGTGCACACGTGTGACTCTGTGGGTGATGGAGTAAGCTTTGGAAAGGTGACCTGAAAGATTCCAAAGGTTCAAAGCCAGCAGATGGTAAAATTCCTGTCTGAGACACGCTGGGGAGAAGATGCTCCAGCCCAGGATCTGTGAACCTGTTGTACAGCTGCACTGGGCTGTGGCCACGGGGCACTGACAATCCAGGCTCATCCTCAGGACCAGGGAGACATTTCTCCTGTGACTTTGAACTTCTCTCTGATGTGTTTCTAATACAATTTTTCTCAGTTCATTCATTGTGTTTAAAGCAGCAGCATAAGGAACTAATTTGAAAACCCTGAGCAGGACCATGCACTTTAAATATCTGTTTTGATGGTGCTGAAATGATCTTTCTTCCCTCATTTTTTCCCTTGAGGGTGAAAACATGGCCCTTCTTTTTTTTGAATTGCCACAAGCCAGATTTGGGTTGTAAAAGGGGCTGCATTTAAGATGACATTGTCCATGGAGCTGTTCAGGGTCTGGGTTGGATTTGGGGGGAGGATTTTGAGCACCGTGTCCTGCTGTATGTGTGTCAATAAGCATCACTTTGCACAACTGTGTCCCAGGCGAAGCAAAAAAGATGTTTCAGTTCAGCATTAATGCAGGAAAATTAAAGTGTAAGAAGCTCCTGGATTACCTGAGCTTAAGGAAGCTGATTAGAAGGGAAGAACCACCTCAGTCTTGGGTTTTTAGGGATGAGTGGTGTTTGTTGGAGCTGTTTTGGTGGGACATGCTTGGAAAGGACAGCTGGGGTAACACAGACCAGTCACATACCATGGCCATGGAGAACTGGGGTCACCTCCTTTCCAAATCCTTGAGGTTTTGAAGGTGATCAGAGCTGTCTGGTCTGGACGCGATGCCAAGAGCCACGACCAGGGGACAGAGAAGGATTAGCCCGGGGCTGGCCAGGAGTGGAGCACATGGAGCTGCGTGTTTTGGAGAGCTTAGCTCTGTGCTCCATATGTCCCTGTCTCGCTGGGGGTCTCTGGGATGTTAATTGCTTCGGATATGTCTTCTTCAAGCTGCTGCATTCCGTGCCCCGGCTGTCCGACGGCTGCTGCTGAAAGCAGCATGATTTACAGCGTGTGCCTCGGGGAACCCGCAGGGTTTTCCTGCTCCTCCGGCGTCCCTCACTCATGCTTTGCAGCAGATGCTTTACAGCGCTGACATCGAGGTTGTTTCTGTCCCTTGGTTATCTCAGCGTGGTGCTTCCCTCCTGCAGTTGCTTTCTTGGCTTTCTGGTCCGTAATCCAACGGCTCTAGAATTCCTCCTGTGTCCCGTAAGGATCAGTGCATGCCCTCGCTCTCTGTTTGAACACTGTGAGCATGAAACACGTTGGCACATGTCAGCTGGCCCAGGAGCTGAAGCCCACAGACCTTCTCCCTGCTTGGTTTGCCCCTTGCTTGTGGAAGGGAGACCCTCCAGCTCTTTGAGGTGTTTAGATGAAATTTTAGAGTTGGCATTTAATGGCTGGTGGTCACTTTTCTCTCATCTCTCCCCAAAAACGTGTGGAGAGCTGCCCAGAGCTGCGAGAGAGCAGAATCTCTCTCAGCATCTCAAGAATCTCAACCCTTCAAAGCTGCTTTTACTGTTTTTAAGTCACATTACAGATGACATTGGCCGCTGTTGTAACATGGTGAGTTTAAATGCTTTTCCACGAGAGAACAATAGAGCATCCAGTATGAATCAATGACCCTAAGGAAGCTTTTAATCGTCCAGTTTCTCAAAGAGCTGATCCATGGCAGGAGGAGGTTGAGGCAGAGCAAGAGAGCCGGGATGGTCTCGCTGCCGTCCGCCAGCTCTTGGAGATGGGTTTGGGGAGACGTGCAAGGACACTGTTCCCAGCCCTGGAGCCTCCTGAGCCCTGGTAACAGCACTGGGTTCCTCCAAACCTCAGGTCTCCTCTCCTTTGTCCCCTTCCAGCACGAGGACGGACCAACCTTGAGCTCCGGGAGAAATTCATCCTGCCGGAAGGAGCTTCCCAGGGAATGACCCCGTTCCGGTCGCGAGGCCGAAGATCCAAACCATCCTCCCGAGCAGCCTCCCCTACACGATCCAGTTCCAGTGCCAGCCAGAGCAACCACAGCTGCGCCTCCATGCCATCCTCCCCCGCCACTCCAGCCAGTGGAGCCAAGGTGGGGTTCACGTGCAGAGCCTTCCTTTCCCTTCCCTTTAGAAACCAGTGGCCTCCAAAACCCATCCCAGCAAGATGAGGAGCTGCAGGAGGTGTATGGAGGAGGAGGAAGGCTGGGGCTTGATGGTACTGTGGTGTCTGTAAAGTGTTCACAGTGTCTTCAGGAGGAACCCTGCTGTCCATGCGGGATGGGAGGGGTGGGATGGTGCAGGACGGGTTTCCAGCCCAGACTGGACGCCCATGGCTCCTCAGGAGGGTTCCCGGCGCTCGCCGTGCAGCCAAAGGCTCCTGTTCCTCATGGCAGAGCTGCAGTGTCAGGAAGAATCCATCAACCACCATCTCTCCTTCCCCACCACATCACTCCCCCATGCATGGTTTATTTCATCACCTTTCGGGTTTTTCCCTTTATTTTAATTTATATATTTCCTGTTTGGTTCTCATTCCGTTTTAGTGCTGTTTCCCCCCTTTCCAGATACTTTTCCATTTCTCTTTGTTTTTTTTTTTTTGTTTTTTTTTTTTTTTTACCACTCATCCCACCTCTCCCCCCCCTTCCTTGGATTTTCCATTTCACAGACTCCACATCACTTCTCTCGATGTTATGACAAACCCTGGTTGATAAACAGTAAAGCGGGCACCCCCCTGAGGGGATTCGATTATTCCGACTTCCAGCTCCCGAGCGCCGAGGTAGAGTATGGTCTGGCAGCCCCGAGGACCTGCTGACAGCCCACAGTGCCGCTGGCACGGAGTCATCCCACTCCCCTGCCTGTTTTAACGCTTTCCTCGTGGTAGAGCAGCGCTTGTAGCACTGCTAACGCTCCGGCTGTTGGCGTTTTTCATGGGTTTCCAACTCGGGGTTCAATAAAACATCGACTCGAGAATAGAGCACCGCGCTTTGAATTCACCTTTAACTGCCTCCAAATTGTCTTTGTGCTTTAAAAAAAATATATTAATTTTCCAAGCTTTAATAGCTTTTTACATTGGAAAGGGGCCGTGTTTGGCTTCCCAAAATTCAAATCCAGCAGCCGAGTTGAGACTTGAAAATCAGCTACAGCGCATGCACTGTAACCACACCGCCTCAGTTTTATGGAGCGCTTGCGTTTATCACCATGTTGAAGCACGTCGGGTGTGTCCAGCCCTGGTCACCGCCTTGATGCTCCCAGGAGGATGAATCTGGCCTGAGATTTTGATTTCCCTAAAGTTTTCAGCCTCCTCGTGGACTTTGCCTGCCCTTTTGAATGGGTGGTGAGAGGCAGCGGGTAGATCTCGGTGGTTCACTGCGCTGGTGAGGTAACTGTGTCTTGCTCAGCGGTGCTTCCATGCGGAAAAGGGATTAATTTAATTCATCAGCAGGTCAGGAGCGCTTTCCCAATTGCCCTAAATTTGTGCTTGCTGCTTATTATAAAATAGGATCAAGGATGAGAATCGAAATCTCTGATGATGACAATGGTACCTCGGTAATCGCGTGTTAATGGATTTTAATTCCTTCAGCTGCCCCTCTCCCCTCTGCAGCTCCAGTTTCATCACATTCCAACATTTCTCAGTTTCCCAAAAATCACAGGGGATGGAGAGAAACCCCTCCAGCTGTTGCTTTAAAGTTCCTTGGGAAATACCCTGTGGTATCTGTGTCCATCTGTCCAGGGATGCAGAGGAGCTGGAGCCATCCCTGCATCCCTGTGCTCCCCAAAGCCCCCAGGGATGGGAGACACCACAGGCAGTCTCTTTCCTGCAGCACTGCCCCAAACCCAGAGCTTTGGGTGGTGAATAGAAACTGGAGCTGCCTTTTCCAGCTGGATCCAGGTGCCCTCACTCTGCTGGCACCTTCCCTTCCGCTTCCTCCCGCAGCGGCGGGAGCAGCGTTGCCTGTTGTGCTGCTTCACCCCACATCAGCTGCACTTGCAACATCTTAAAGGTCGGGAAAAGCGCCGTTTCAGGATGTGGCCGGAGCTGATTTGCTTTGTTTTGTGTCCCTGTTCATCACTCTCTCAATTTGGCTGCCCTTTGGTGCTGGGAGCGTGGACACCAGCTGAGTGTCCCTCCGCCTATCCCAGACAGGCTGTGCTGATGCTCCCACAATGGGATGCAGTTCCCAAGATCCCATGTTGTACCTGACCTTCCAAAATGTTCCTGAGCTGCCTAGATGCTAAAATCCCTATTTTTGCAATATTTCACCTTTCCTTTGTGGAGGTTTTGTGTCTCCTGGATGGATAACAGCTTTGCTTTGATGTTTTTTTACCTGTCCATCAGCCTGCAGAGCACAAACTGCCATCACCCTCCAAATTTTCAGGATCTGGGCTTTTTCCTTTTTAATCAACCGCTGCTGAAACGGCAGCTTGTGTCCTCCTTGACCATTAAGATGGGTGTTCCTTAAATGCCAAAATGTTTTTGCCAAGGATCTGATCTTGGATGTGATCTGGGCCCGTCACAGTCCAGGTGACAGCTAAAGGATGCCCTGTGTGTGCTTCCTCCCAAGGTGACCCCCGCAGCAGGCAGCAAACTGAAGCGACCCACCTTCCACTCCAGCCGAACCTCCCTGGCTGGGGACACCAGTAACAGCTCCTCACCAGTCTCTACAGGTGCCAAAACCAGTCGGGCAGGTAAGTCGGGTGAAAAGACGGAAAAACTCCCTCCGACGCTGTTGCTGCTTAAATTGGTGGGGGAAATACGGAATATTTTGTGGCGGGCGGTGGGGTGGGAGGCTGATGCCCACTGCTGCATCCCTGCCTGGGGGAGGAGATGCTGGCACAGTTCTGCATCCAAGGAGTTGCTGCTGCTCCGTTAAAAGCTTGGGAAGGGACCGTTTCTGATGCTGAGCCCACTCTCTCAGGGGTGCTGGCGGGTGGTCAGAAGCAGCCGCAGCAGGGCTGGGGATTTGGGTGCCGGTCGGTTCAGGGGTGGGGAGGAACCCGAATCCTCCTCACGGCTCACTGGGCTCGGGCTCCCCTTGCAGATCCTAAAAAGACAGCCAGTCGTCCCACAAGCCGCGCCGGGAGCCGCACGGGGAGCCGGGCCAGCAGCCGGAGGGGGAGCGACGCCTCCGACTTCGACCTGCTGGAAACGCAGTCGGCGTGCTCGGACACCTCGGAGAGCAGCGCGGCCGGCGGGCAGGGCAGCTCCCGCCGGGGCATGGCCAAACCCTCCAAAATCCCAACCATGTCCAAGAAAACGACCACTGCCACCCCAAAAACTCCAGGCCCTAAAAGATAATACTGTACCCACACCCTCCTGAGAGGAGAAACCCAACCTGTGTCCAGTTTTTAACCCTGCTCCGTACATTGGATGTATATTTATCTAAATGGGAGAAACTATATTGTTAAAAGTGTAAAAGAAAGTTGTGTTATGAAGCTGCCTTATTTGGGTTTTTTGAGTTTGTTTTTTTTTTCATTTTTTGTAAGTTACTATTTTCATGTGAATATTTATGTAGATAAAATTTGCCTCTCGGTGACCCCTTTTCAGAGAGGGGCCTGGAAATCTGAAACGTGGAAGAGAAAGAAAAACAAAAACAAAAACAAAAAAAAAAAAAAAGAAAAAACAAGAAAAAGATTTTTAAAAAAATGAAGCAAAAAAAAAAAATGGTCAAGATGTGAAAGTGTAAAGAAAAACTAAAATATAAATAGGATTTCTGCGCGGTGCAGGGTGCGAACCTGCTTTATCTTTTAGGATTGTTTCCTAAATGTCTTTATAAACTTGCTGTCTCAGCAAGGTAAATTATATTTAAAAGCAAAGACCTGAATCCTGCAGTGTTCAAGGAACTCTCTTTTTGTAAATCACAGATACCTCAACCAGAGAGACATGAGGTGAGGGGACTTGGGGCTTATGTTTCCATTTTTTTTAAGCTATGTGGTTTTACCTGAAGAAAGCGGAGTTTGACTTAATAAAATTTGCACACACTACAGCTAAGGTCGTGACAATTCTGTCCTAAAAATACTGTCCCGACAGCTTTGTTTTTAAAGAACAAACTGATGGGGAGGGGTTTGGGGAGGGGTCTGAGGAGGGGGTTCACGGCTGGAGGAGAGCACGCAGGTACGATTGCAGGTCTGGATCACTCGGATACATCCCTTCTTAGCGGTGGTGGGTCTCCAAATTCAAGGATTCTTCTGGATTGATGGCTTAAAAGAGCCCAACACAAGGCGTTCCTTACACAATCGCTATTTATCTGCATCTCTTTTTTTCCTATTTATTATTTAACTGGTCATTCCACTTCCAACCAGGCTGAGGTTGATGTGAACTCTGCTCCTAGGAGAAATCTGGACTTACACGCACAGTTGCTTGTCCTTGAAATGAGTCTCACCAGCACACTCGCTGCAAGTCCTGTCTCGCTTTTGTACGCTACTTTTTCTTTGTAATAAAATCAAACTGACCAAGTGACCAGGAGGTGGGCCGGGGGCCAGGGCTCTCCACAGCTCCTGTATTTATTAAATATTGTTCCTCTCCGGCCCTGACCGTGTTGCTGTGTGATTCTCTCAATTTGGTTTAAAATTGAGGCAAAACTGAAGCTCTACCAATGAATTGTTTAAAAACCAGACACATTTTTGTATTAAACTTGCTTGCGGTAATAAACAATCTTGCCTCCTACTTTCTTCCCCAGTGTTAGCTTTGTGAGGATTTGAGAGCTGGAGCTGGTTATCCCATGCCAAGTGAATTTGGGTGTCAGCAAGGGTGAGTGCCCTTGGGTTTGGTGATTTATGAGGGTGAGCATCCCTAGAAGTGGGTGCCCATGGGGTGAGCATCCCTAGAAGTGGGTGCCCATGGGGTGAGCATCGCTAGGGTTGGGTGTCCATGGGTTTGGGTATCAGTGAGGGTGGGTGCCCATGGTTTTGGGTGCCCAAGTCATCCCTAGGGATGGGTTCCAGTGGTTTTGGGTGCCCACCAGGATAGGCATCCCCTAAGGATGGGTTCCCACGGATTTTGATGTCAGTGGTTATGGGCGCCCACGAGGCTGAGCACCCCTAGGGGAGCGGCTGCCCACGGGTTCCCCCATGCCCGGGGCCGCCGGGCGGGGAGGGCCGGGGACGTCCCGCGGCCGGGGCCGGGGCGGTGCCGCCGGAGGGACCGTCCCTTTCCTTCGCCCCGCCGGGGCGGGCCGGGGCCGGAGCCGGGGCCGTGCCGGTGCCCGGGGCCGCACCGCACCGGGCGGGCGGGGGGTCCCGGCGGTGCCATGGGGCCGGG
>JAWWLV010000070.1:4626913-4656650 GCA_035041135.1 Platyrinchus mystaceus
AGGGGGCGGCGGGGGGCCGTGGCGCTGCTGTGGGTGGCGGCCGTGCTGTGCCAGCTGGGCAGCGGCAGCGTCCTCCGCCGCCGGCTCCACGCCGCCGGGGTCCCGCAGCGGCGGCTGAGCGGCGGCGAGCGGCGGGACGTGCAGCGGGAGATCCTGGCCGTGCTGGGGCTGCCCGGCCGGCCCCGGCCCCGCTCCCCGGCCCGCGCCCCCGCCGCCGCCGCGCCGCTCTTCATGCTCGACCTGTACCACGCCGTGGCCGGCGAGGAGGAGGAGGAGGAGGACGGGGAGGAAGCGGCCGTGTCGCGGCCGGTGCTCACCGGGCTCAGCACGCAGAGCCCCCCGCCCGGCAGCGTCGTCAGCCACGCCGACACCGTGGTCAGCCTCGTCAACATGGGTGAGCGCCGCACCGGGGCACCGGGAACAGCGGGGACGTGCGGGGGCACCGGGATGCACCGAGGGCACTGGGACGTGCGGGAACGAGGGTAGTACGGGGGGCACCGGGACGACCGGGAATTGTGGACAGCATCTAGGCGGCTTTGGCAGCACCAGGAGGACCGGGGGTACGGGGAAATGCGGGCAGGATCCGGGCGGCTTGGGCACGGGGCACCGGAGCAGAGCAGGGCGCACGGGCAGGACCGGGACAGCGCAGAGCTGGGGAGAAACCGAGGGGGCACGGGGGAACACGGGGCTGGGCTGAGCCCGACCCAAACCCCCGGCCCGTAACTGTGGTACCGGCAGCTCCGAGCATCTCTCGGTCCTGGAGTGGTTTCTCAGGGCGCCCGTGTTGAGAAAAGCCTCTTATTTCCCCAAAGTAAAGCTCAATAACGGTGGAGAGCGGCTGGGAGGGACACGGTGGCTGTGAGCCCTGGAAGGCGTAACTCTCATCTCCGCTCAAAAAAAGGGAGATGGAGAAGGGGAAGGTCCTGCAGCGAGGGTGGGCTGAGGGGGGCTTGTCCACCCTGCGCTCCCTATTTCACTGGGCACATGAACTGGTCGGGGAGTGAGGCAGGACGGCAGCTCTCATCCCAGCAGCACGGTGGACTGAGTTCCCCACGGTGAGACACTGAATCACGGTTCAAAATCAAATCCTCAAGGTTGCTAATATTGCTGGAATCCTATCCATCTGGTTACTGGGCTCCAGCATCCATCCAATTTCCAGGTGGTTGCTTGAGCAGCAGCAGAGCTGTTTCCAGCATCAGCAGGGCCACGAGCACTCAGGACACAGTGGGTCCCCTCTGGGAACAGGCACTGGGTTGGCCTGAACCCTTCAGGATGAGCAGATCAGGCATTTGGATGTAGAGCTCTTCCCTGGCTCTGCTCTCTGCTTGGGATGTCCCTGCCCAGGCCAGCTCAGAGTTCCATACAATCACTGCTCTGATGGGTAGAATCCCTCCCGGATACCCCAGGCAGGGAGGAGGTTTGGATGAGGAAAGACTGTGGAGCTCTTTTGTCTCCCAAATCCTCTCCATCCGTTCCTACATCCTCTGTGTAAGGAGACTCTGTGGGACAGATGCTGGTCGGGCAGTGATTGGGGTGCCCACAGTTGCAGGCAGTCAGCACCCAGCTCCCATGCAGAGCCCCTGGGGGAACTGTGGGAGCTCAGCATCCTGGGAAAGCTGAGACTGAGGTAGGCAGACACTGGACCACCAAATTCCAGCTCCCCTCAGCACTTGATACAAAATGGGCTTTAAAATGGTTAGGTTTGATGGCAACCAGGGTGGGATGTTCAGAGGGCTGGGGAGATGCCCAGGAGGTGTTGGTGGTGACAGAGGGTTCCTGCTACAGGGTGGGGGGCACTGCCCCCCCTTCCCAGTGCTCTTGGAGCAGCCAGGAGAGTTGGGGAACACAGTTCCAGCCTTCAATTTGAATGGCTTTGATTTCTGCGGCTTCGTCAGCCCCTTCATGTTAATTAAATAAGTTTTTGTGGGAGAAGGCTAGCTCTCATTTGCATGCATAATTCGCTGCACAATTATCCTGATGGGACATGCAAATGGAATAAGTCGGTGCTCCATTGGGCACTTGGACCTCTTTGCTCGCAGCCACCCCACGTAGCGCTGTGTGAGCGGGGCCGGAGCGCGGCTCCCAACGGCACACCTTTTCCCTGGGAAGGGGAAAACGGCAAACACACCCCGGGCTGGGTGGGCAGAGTGCCCTGCCTGCTGGGCAGGGGGATGGGGGCATCGGGGGCCTCTGGGTGATGGGTGGCTAGTGGGTTGGGAACATTTGGTTGGGTTTGGTGATGGTGGATCCGCCCGTCCCATCCCCTTTGCTCCCCTCGGTGCGGGGATAAAGCCTGAGCTGTGCTATTTCTGAGCACTTCCTGAAGGAGTCAGGTGGGATGTTGTATTTTTAAGCCTGGGATAAGGATGGGCTTTGGGATTTCTCCTCAGCCGTGAGTCATGGATAATGGGCAGGGTATAATCATGGAGCAGAGTGGTTGGTAACAGGCTCTCAGTGTGCCCTTGCACCCCATGGCACCACAACACACACGTCTGCCCTTTCCCTCCCAGCATCCATGGCTCCTGGCTTATGGAAAGGTGTCCCTGCCCATGGCAGGGGGTGGAACGAGCTGATCTTTAAGGTTCCTTCCAGCCCAAAGCATTCTGTGGTTCTCTGTGGCCAGACTCCCCCCTGACTGTTTCGGATGAAGCTCTGCCCACAGCGAAACATCTTCCTGGCAAATCCAGGGAGCACTGTGGAGGAAGGCAGGACACCTTGGCAGAAACAGCTGCAGCACCCTGGGCACTGCAAGGAGCCATTAGAGAGGGGTGGGAGCTCACAGAAGCGTCTTTAATTGAATTTTAGGAGTTGAGATGCTGCTCCACTCTCCGCACTGGAAGTTCATCACCCGCTGCCGGCCACTTACCCTCGCCCCCACACCATTACCACTGAAATCCAGCTGCTGTCAGCAGCTGGGTCAGGATTTTCCCACTCCTGGCTTCGTTTTGCAGCCATTTGAGCCTCCTCCTCCTCTGGGCATCCATCCGAGGGACGCGGGGCAGTGTTTTCTGGCAGCCCGTGCCAAGGTGTCAGTGCTCTGTACACACCCTCCATGTGTGTTTTAATGGGAAAAGCTTTGCAAATAAAATCCCTGGGATCCACCCGTGGCACAGTGCTCCCAGCTGGCTGAGTGTGGGGCTCAGGGAGCAAGGGGGGATGCAGCAATGGCCAAAGGTGTCTCCCAACCAGAAGCAGCCAGACTGGGAGTGTCCAGTTCTGAGCCCCATGTCCTGCACCTCCCAGTGTCCAGTTCTGAGCCCCACGTCCTGCACCTCCCAGTGCTCATCCCAGGAGGATGCAGGAAGCACTCCTGAGACAAACTGGGAGCCTGGATTCATCTCACAGCACTCAGGATAAATCCTAAATCTCTCCCTACTTCAGAAAACCTTCAGAGCTTATTTTTTTCCTGCTCATAAGCAAAGGACAGCATCTTCCCTGCATCTCGTTTAAACCTATTTTGGGATCCTAAGCACTTGATGTGGTTTGAATATCCTGGCATTTCCTTTTAATTTAGTGTCTGAAATGATCATGGGGACCATCGGGAGCAGCCAGGACCAGTAATTACGACTGATGCGCAGTTTATAGAAACAGGGAAAGTTTACAGTGAAAACGTGCAGCTAAGAATAACCTGGGGAGCAGGAGGAAGGGTGGGATCCGGGAAGAGATCAGGAGCTGGGAGACATGGTGAGGCTCAGCCTAGGTGGAGCTGGGCATCCCCTGCCAGAGGAATGGCCCGAGGGCCGTTTAAAAGTAATTTTTTATAGTGTTTTTTTGGGGTGGTGGGAGCCCATATTCAACTCTGTGGTGACATTCAGCTTTGGGGAAAGACACAGCAGCTCTTTGGGATGAGACACTAAACACCAAAGGAGGGGGCAAGGAGAGCAAAGTGCTTGGGTTGGGCTTTTTTAGTGTGTCTCATCCGCAATCCGGATAATCCGCCCACAGATAATTGAGGGTTGGTGGTGTGGCTGAGCCAACCCGCCTCGAATCAATAGCAGGTTCCCAACAGGCTCCCAGCAAGCTGGGGGGGCATGTCCAGCACACCCCCAGCAGCATTTTGGCACCCACTGTTCTACTTGGGCACCCACTGGGTGCTTTGGGGGTTGTAATTTCACAGGAGTTTTTAATGTAGCAGGAAACACGGTGGTATTAAACCCCCTCCAACCTGCTGTTGGCATCTGATCCTGTCCTGTTGTCTGCACAGGAGGGGATGCTTCTCCCTTGGTCCTGCCTCTCCAAGGGCTTTCCCTCTTCTTCACCTTGAGGGAGCAGAGAATTCAGGGGATCCTCCCAGTCTCTCATTACAAACACTACATATATTGCTATTAAATCCATCTTATTTGATTCATCAAGGAGCTTATCTATTTGCATCCCCTGCAGCATTTCTCTTACTGCCCAGGTGTTTCTGGGCTTCCCTCCCACCAGCTCCCCTCCTCTGCCTTCATCCCTGGACCCCTCCATCACCTCCACAGCACACTGATGGGAAGTTTTCATAACAAACTGCTGCTTTAGCAAAGGTTTTCACTCTTCTCCGGGGCCAAAAATCACCCTGGGGGCTTTTTCTGTGGTGTGGGTTCTCTGTGACCTCCTTGGCTCTGCAAAAAAATCCCTCTGCCCATTCCTGGGTGAGGGCCCATCCACAGCATTGCTTTGCTGGAGCTGCTCACCTGTGAAGATCCCGGTGATTTCAGGGCAGAGGGGTGACCCAAGTACCCAGCTGACTGAAAATACCCGAGGGGACACTAGTCCATACCTGGGTGTCTCCTGGACTGACCATGGGACATCCCACTGAGGGTTTATCAGTGCCAAAAAAAAAAAAAAAAGAGAGGGGTGATTCCTTTGGTTGTCTTCTGGGGGGATTCAGGGGTTTTGTAAGATCCACGAGGCACCGGCGGCTTCGGCGGCACCGCTGAGCGATCCAGGAGCGCAAAACCAGCAGCGATGGGTCGGTGGAAGAAATGGGAAAGAGGGAAGAGCCCGAGGGGCTGCAGTGGGTTTGGGGGGCTGGTGTGTGTCCCCCAAGGGGTGCAAGGGCTGGATGCAGCTCCCCACAGCATCCTCCTGCCACAGCTGGCAGCCGCCCCGCCGGAGCAGGAAGCGCTCTCCGCATCCGCCCTGCCCGCCTGGCCCTGGGCTTTTTTTGTAACATAGCTTGTGGTGAGGCCAGTAGCTGGAGGGAATGTGGGATTTAGAAAAAAAAAAAAGGGGGAAAAAAAAGGAAAAGAGAAGAAGAAGAAGAAGAAGAAGAAGAAAAAAAACCAAAACCTGTGGGTACACAAGTAAAATCTCAGCGTTAGGTTCGGAGAGATGCGTCGCGCTGCTCCCCCCTCCATGTAAATGGGACCAACGACTTTGTGTTGCCTTAAACTTGGAATATTTCTCCCCTGGAACTGGTTAAAAGATGCATTTAAAACATGCATTTTTATTTAATTATTTATTTGGCTGGTTTGTTGTTAAAAGTGCGCACCGGGGCAGATGGGTTACGTTGCTTTTGTGCCTGAAGCAGGAGAAGCTTTAGTCATATTGAATCATATTTAATCATATACATTAATTATATTGAGATGAGGCAGATTGGAATATTTTTAAAGAACAATTTGAAGCAAATAATTATGTATTAGAGAAAATGTGTGGGGCTGCATTACTGCAAAGAAAGACATTGGGTTATTCTTTATGGACTTCAAAATTCAAATCAGCAGATTTTTTTCTTCCCCAGCATGCAGTGGATTGATGCAGAAATAAGGTATTTTCGGTAAAAAGTGAGGTTTTATTTTTACAGAGCAGTGACCTTACAATCCTGCATAGGCTGAAAATCTTCCCATTCCAGCAGCCCCAAGCTTGAGGGTACCACAACCTTGTGGTGCCCAACAATGGCCCTGGAGAGCCCTGGGCTGTCCCCTGAACATCTGCTGCAACAAAACCCCAATTCCTGCTCCAGATGGTCCTGCTGACCCCAAAACCTCAAATTTTTGTGTGTGTTTTCAGCACAAAAGGCTGCAGCCCCTAAACCATGGCAGGAGTGGCAGCTTCTCTGTGCTCCTCCCACAACCAACACTTGTGCTTTTAATTTTAATTTTGATTACTAATAAAGGAAGAAGGATGGGAGGCTGGTGGGTTTACAGCAAAATAAAGTTGGGGGGGTGCAAAAATAAGGAGGGGGTGGCTGCATCAAGATTAAAAGTCTCAGGAGAGGAGAGATAGGAATTTGCAGCCAAGAGCTCGGGGCCGGCGGTGAGGGCTCAGAGCCAGCAGGTTTGTCCCCAAAGTGGGGACAAATAAGGTCGGAGGCACTCGGGGTGGGGTCTGGCAGAGCCCTCCCTGATCCCTTTGCCCCACAGTGGAGCAGGACCGGGACATGTTCTCGCCAAAGCCGTACTGGAAGGAGTTCAGGTTCGACCTGACCCAGGTGCCCACGGGCGAGTCCGTCACGGCCGCCGAGTTCCGCATCTACAAGGCCCGGGGGGTTTCCCGGCACGGCAACAACAGCCTCCACATCAGCATCTACGAGGTGGCTGCAGAGCACTCCAACAGGTGAGGGGCTGCTGAGGGGAGCGGGGAATGGGAATGGGAACGGTGGAGATGGGGAATGGAGGTGTCGGGAATGGGAATGAAGAAGGTGGGGATGGGGTTGGGGATGGGAATGAAGCATTGGCTCCAGCACTTTCCTTTCCCACTACCATAAAAACACCAAAGGAAGTGGCAGTGCCACAAGCAGCTGTTCCCAAACTTTCCAATGGGGAAATGTCACACCCTGGCATTTTGGCCAGGGAGGAGAGGGTGCTTTTTCCAGGATGGCACAGCCAGCGGCATCAAGAGCTGCTGACCTGACCCTGCTGTGCCAGGGCCTGTCTGGACACAGGCACCAAGCAGTAATTTCCAAGAATTATTGCTGGTGCCCTTTGGGTGCTGTTACTCACCTGCTCTTCCCCCCCCTGTTTCTACAGGGAATCTGACCTGTTCCTGCTGGATGTCCAGGACCTGCGTGCCGGGACAGAGGGTTGGCTGGTGTTTGATGTCACAGCCGCCAGCAACCACTGGTTACTGGATCAGAAATACAACCTGGGGCTGAGGCTCTATGTGGAGACAGATGATGGTGAGTCTCATGAACCTACCTGCAGCATTTGGGGACAAATTCCCAAGAACTGGAGTCCTCCCATCTCCCCCTTGGTGCCATGGGATGTGGTGGTGGGGTTCATCCCAGTGTGATTTTAAATTCCCCACTGTAACAGAGAACCCACAGGTGCCAGAAGTCTGGGTTTGCAGGCAAACCTGGATGGCAAACCCTTCCGAAGTATTCATGCTAATGGGGTGGACTGTAATTAACCCCATTAATACTTAATGAACTCCTTACCTGGGGGGATCCTGCCAGAGGATTAACCCTCTTTTCCCCATGGGATCAACTCTGGTCCAACACTGCACACAGGCACACTCAGAGCATCTCCACTCCCATGGGGGCGGGCAGGAATCAATGGTCCCTCCATTCCCTTCTTTCCCAAGCTTTTCCCTCCAGGGGCAAAGGGGCAAATGGACTGCTTGGTTTTAATCCTCAAATCTCTCTGTGTGACCATGACATGCTGGTGGGTGTGGCTGTGCCACCTCCAGGCTTCAAACCCCTTCGGATGCCGAAACCACGGCCCTCCACTGCAAATTTCTTCTATTTTTGACTCCTTGCTTTAACCAAACGAGTTCATTCCGGGAGCAAACCCACTCCTGGTGCCGTCCCTGCAGGGCACAGCGTCGATCCGGGCTCGGTGGGGCTGTTGGGGCGCCGGGGGCCCCGCTCCAAACAGCCCTTCATGGTGACGTTTTTCCGGGCGAGTCCCAGCCCTGCCCGTGTCACACGAGCGGCCAAAGCCCCGAGGAGGCGGCAGCCCAAGAAGACCAACGACCTCCCACATCCAAACAAGCTCCCGGGAATCTTTGGTAAGAGCTCTGCCGGACGAGGAGTGATCCCTGTGGAAAACACCGGGCTCTGCTGCTGCCATGAGGGACCTGCTGTCAGCACCTTCAGCTATTGGAAATCCCAGTTTTGGGCCCAAGGGAAGCACAGCAAAGAGCTCTGGGTTTTTAGGATTGGGCTGTTTGCAGTTAGGGTGATGCAGAGGGTTTGGGTTGGTTGCCCCTCAGGGAAATGGTGTTTCGTGAGCTTGTCAGGATTTCTGAATATTGGAATTTTTGCCCTAATGCCCTTGGCTTTGAAGCCACTCTGGGAAGGTGTCATCACCCTGGAAGGGTGTAACAGTCCTAGAAAGCTGCTCAGGCAGGAGGGGAGTGAGAAGCTCCAGCTCTCCTGAACCCACTGAGTTTGGAAAACCCTCAAAGTCATCTCCTCTATGAGCAAAGCTGGGATATAGCCCTTCCAAGGCTAAATTCCTTCATCCCAACGTTGGAATATCAAATTATAGGCCAGTCTGAAGCTTCTTTTCCCTTCGTGCAGCAGCAGAGGCTCCTCTCCTTTGGTTCTCCTGGACTAACCCTGATCATTTGGGTTGTATCCCTCCCTTGAGAGGGGGTGGCTGCAGCAGGGGGTGGGATTGGGGATGGCAGAGCTGATGTTCCCTGTCCCCTTCTCCCACAGATGACGTCCATGCCACGGATGGAAGGCAGGTCTGCCGGCGCCACGAGCTCTACGTCAGCTTCCAGGACCTCGGCTGGCTGGTACTTGTCTGCTGGGAGAAGTAAATGCAAAAGAAAAAACAAACCCCATCATTCTGTTCCCCTGCCCTTGGCTCCCTCCCAGCCCCGGTTCTCCTGCCCATGGAGCCATCCTGGGAGCTGGGAAGGCAAAACATGAACTGCCACAACCCCAAACCCCTTTGCTGACCCTGAGCAACTCATGGCTCAGTCCGAAAAATCAAAATAAACTCATGCTGCTGGCACAGCCACCTGGGGAGGAGGTGGTGGAGTTGTTTGTGCAGGTGGGGAATGGAGGAAGGGGCGCAGGAAGGTGAAGCCCTCGATGTAATCCCTTTTGTTTTGCAGGACTGGGTGATTGCTCCACAGGGATACTCAGCCTATTACTGCGAGGGGGAGTGTGCCTTCCCCCTGGACTCCTGCATGAACGCCACCAACCACGCCATCCTGCAGTCCCTGGTCAGTGCAACCCAAAAGGACAGCCCCGGGGGGACACTGAGGGTCCTGGGGAGCAGGAGGAGCCGGGAGGGTCCTGATGGAGAGCTGGGTTTTGGGATGAGCATGGCTGGGTTTGAGGGTGTTTGAGTCAGAGGGGGCAGTTCAGCTGCTGGTCCAAATAAAGTGGTAGTAGGTGCATGCCCATCTGGATGGGTACTTGCACATCTGGATGGGTTCTTGCAGATCTGGATGGGTACTGGCACATCTGGATGGGTACTTGCACAGCTGGATTAGTGCTCACAGGCTGGTCCCCACCGCAGGATCATGGGAGGTTCTGATACAGCATTTCAAGGCATTCATGGAGAAACAAGTGTGAGGGCACACAGGTCACCTGCTCTGCCCATCAGCCTGAGCCAGAAGGGTGCAACAGGGGGATTTTGCAATTCCAGAGCTCTTCCATCTCTTGATTTTCTGACACGATCCTGCTCCGGCTTAACAACAGTTGGGACAGAACAGATGATTTCTGACAGACTAATTGCCCCCTCCCCTGGCAGTGGGCTCAGGAGCAGGGACAAGCCCAGGGCTCCCCAAGGCCCCCACTCCTCCCTGGAAAGGCTCCGTGTCAGCCGTGCCTGAGGGTTTATCCGCAGCCCTGGAAAGCACCGCTGCGGCTCAGCACCCAAACGTTGGGCTCAGCATATTCCAAGCAGGAAAGCTTTAGTGTCCCTCTTTTCCCAAACCCACCCTGCATCCCAGCCAGTGCTTTAATTTCTGGAATTTCCTGCCCTGTGAGTGTTTGGTTTCCCAATGGCAGAGCCACACCGGCTCCGGTGCTCGCGGTTAATTACAGGGAGCGCCGAGCCCTCGGCCGAGCCTTTGAAGGTGTCGCCTGGCGGGGTTTAATTTTGACATTAACGAAGCATCCAGGGCCCATCCAGGGCTGGGAAGGATCCTGGCAGCAGAGGGGAGGGGCCCCCTTCCCCTTTACACCCACCCATCGCCCCCAAACCCAACGCTCTTCCCAAAACGGAGCAGTTTGGGCAGGATGTGAATCACCTGGCGCCCGGATCCGGCCCTTCTGGGAAGCGCCAGGGCAAAGGCGGCCGTGGAGCTGTGCCAGCCCCAGCCTGTGCTGCAAATAGCAGGCTCTGACAGCAAAAACACCGGACTTCCGAGCTGGGAGAGCTCGGCTGCCCCTGCCATAAATTAATCGCACATGGCGAGGGCTCCGCGTGTCCGGCGGCCTGGGAGCCGGCAAAATCCTGGGATAACGGGTGTCCTGGGCAGGGGCTGAACGAGCTGAAGGGAAGTTGTGTTCAGAGAGGTGTTGTGTATTTAGGATTTTAGTGGAAGATGTTAAATTCGGGGTGGAGGATCTCTATTGCAGCACCCCCCGCCCACACCGGAGTCTGACCCGCGCTGCCCTGATTTATATTCTTTTTTTAGTCATTTGTCTATTTTTGTGAGGAAAAAGGGCCCTGAAATCCCAAATTAACGAAGGGGCTGCCCGGCCCACGCAGTGCCTTGAGCCCTGCTCCAATATAAACTGCAGCAGGGACTGCCTGGAGTTTAGGATAAATATTTTTGCAAAAAGCTGGAAATAATCTCCCCATTCACCCAGGATTTTTGCAGCTATGAGTTGGTTTGATGCTTTTTCTTTTGCCTGGAGCCACGTTTGCTGCATCCCTCCCCCAGGTCCACCTGATGAAGCCTGAGGCCGTGCCCAAGGCCTGCTGTGCCCCCACCAAGCTCAGTGCCACCTCTGTCCTCTACTATGACAGCAACAACAACGTCATCCTCAAGAAGCATCGCAACATGGTGGTGAAATCGTGTGGCTGCCACTGATGGACAGGTCCCATCCCCACCCCTGAGCATCCCATCCCCATCCCTGAATGCCCCCATCCTCGAACATCCCATCTCATCTCCATCCCTGAACGTCCCATCCCATCCCATCCCATCCCATCCCATCCCATCCCATCCCATCCCATCCCATCCCATCCCATCCCATCCCATCCCCACCAGAGCAATGTGACACTGGGTTTTTTGCTGCCTGTGTGGAAGAGGAGTTTTCATGGGCTACACCAGAGCAAAGTCCATTAATAGTAATAAATAATAAAAATAAATCCCTCCCACCCCTTCCTAGAAGTGGATGTAAATAATATAAAATTTCTATTCTCCTACCCCACTTAATGAGACACGTAGATATACACAAACATATATATATATATATATATATATACATATATATATATAGGAAAGAGAGGATTTGTGGCTGGTTCTGTGTCTGGTTTGTCTGTGGCTGATGTGTTTTCCCCTCATGCTGCTGCAGTCTCTGGTGGAAGCAGTTTGGGCTTAAGGGTAATTAGGACAAGGGAGGCAGCATCTGAGTTGCTCTGGGACTGAGCTGTTCCTAGCTGTGTATTTCTAACTAACCCACCTCTACCCAGTGCTTTTAATTCCCTTAATGAAAATATCATCAGCCAATTAAGTAGCTGGCTGACTAACCCGCTCCTGTTTACCTAAAGTTCACCAAACTCAGCCACTTGGAAAAAAAATAAAATATCCATATTGAGCTACGGCACCGTTATAAAATAAACGCCTAGTTTGGAAAGTAAACACGGAGTTTCTCTTGCTCTTTGTTTTTTAATGTCACAGCACAACAGTGCTCTGTTTGGAGGACATTTCGCAACGAAAAAATCCTCAGAACTGGCTAAAATTGTACCTATTTGCTTGAAAATGAGCCCTGATGTGAGTTTTAGGTCAGGCTGTGGGTGCTTCCCGTGGGCTCCCTGAAGGGCTGCGACTGCCCCGGGCGGCTTCCCTGGGCTATTTGTACAATTAAATTATTTATTTGCTCCTGCCAATACCTGCACATGCTCAAACCCACACATCCCTTCCTCCCCAGTGCCATAATTTCATAGGAAACCCCAAAATCCATCACTTTCCACCGTTGTGGTCACTTTTTGGTGCACAGCCAGAGCTACCCACCACAGGAACTATAAATCCACGTGATTATCCTGCTCTTCAAACTGGAGTTTGGAAATTAAACCCCTTCCTACAGCCTCATCACTTTGGGGTTTTTTTCTTCATCACCCAAAGGGCTCCTTCATTTCTTGGTGTTTCTTGTCCTGACCACGTTTTCCCTCTTACACATCCCAGTAAACAACCTCCCTCTGGGATGGGGATGGAGCTGGACCAGGCTGGCTTCCCAGCAGGAAAGCTGCCAGCCAGGGACCTGCTTCCCTCTACTGATGGAAAAGGAGACTGCAAAGCCAGGGATATGCCAAAAACACCTCCACGAGATCCTGCTGTGGAATAAGCATGAGAGATTCAGCTCAGCTCCTTCCCTGGCACAGGTAGCTTCCCCTGGAGCCAGGATTCAGGCATGGGATTAATACAGACATGGGCAGGAAAAAAATAAAAAAGGCATTTTTGCTCAAAAACAAAGACCAGCCTCACACAGAGACAGTCTGAAAGGCAGATCCTCAGTATTTTTAAAACTAGGTTTTATTTTTCCCAAACATAAAGTCTTTGTGGAACACGGCAGCAGGACCAGCCCTGCCCTGCTCGGGCAGCGCAGGCTGGGAAGCGACTTATCCCGGGAAGGTCGGACCCCACAGCACTGCCTGCAGGCACCTTCACTCCAAGCTTTGCAGGGGAATTTCAACGGAAGCCACAGGCCTGGGTGCTGCTGGGGAGTCACTGGGGTGTCCCATTCCAGCTGTCCCTCCTGGCCAGGCTCTCCCCATCCAGCCCCTCCAAGAGCCGAGCTCACGGGCACTCCCCGCAGTCCGAGATGATCACCTTCTGCTTCGGCTTCCCATCTTTGGTGCCCTGAGCCTTGGGAGGAAAGAGCAGCAGGAATTAAGGGCACCAAGCTCTAGGGCAGGAAGAGGGTCAGCTCTGCCCAGACCACCCTGCTGACCAGCACCTACCTCGATCTCCCGCACCACGTCCATGCCCTCTGTCACCTCCCCAAACACCACGTGCTTCCCGTCCAGCCAGTCTGTTTTATCACAGGTGATGAAGAACTGGGAGCCGTTGGTGTTTGGGCCAGAGTTTGCCATCGACACCATCCCTGGCATCAAAGAGTGAAGTGTTAATGGCTGAGAAGGGAGTGATGGACTCCAGCACATGAGCTGCTACTTTGACCCAGACCCATTCCCATGTCCTGCAAAATGCAGGATTTAGGAGAGCTTCTGAATATTAAAATCCACAAAAACTAATGAAAACCAATTATATTGAGAAACACTTGCAAGCATGAAAGATGGAAAGGGGTAGAAGCTGCTCAGCTATTTTTAGCTGCAGTAACAGCCAAGATGTTTGCAGGGAGATAAACCTGCTTGCTTGTTCCTGCTTTTCATAGTCACACTGTGATACTTCTCCTTTAAAATGGAACAGGAAAGCAGCTTTGAAATTATTTTTTCATTATGTAATAGTGGAAATTAACTGCGTGGTTGGAGAGGGAAAGAGCTATTTCTGCTTGGTGACACACAAGGGGCTGACCAGGGCAGATCACACCGTGGCAGACGCATCTGGCCAACATAGATTATAATTCAGGGCCAGTACTATCAGCGTGGTACAAGCCAAAATAGCCCAGATGTGGCCCCCAGATGATATTAGAACACTTTCTCTCCAGTTCCTGCCTGGAGATGGGCTCTACCTGGCCCCGTGTGTTTGAGAATGAAGTTTTCATCATCAAACTTCTTGCCGTAGATGGATTTGCCGCCGGTGCCGTTGTGGTTGGTGAAGTCGCCGGCCTGGCACATGAACTGGGGGATGACGCGGTGGAAGCTGCTCCCTTTGAAGCCAAATCCTTTCTCGTGGGTGCAGAGGCAGCGGAAATTCTCTGTAAAAGGGGAGAGAGGTGAGAGCTGTGATGGCCCTGGAAGCCACCACAGCGGGGAGGCCGAACCTTCTCCCCACCTGCCGTCATGGGCACCACATCCGAGCGCAGGAGGATCCGCAGCCGCCCCGCGGGTTTGTTCCCAATCTTGATGTCCATGTAAACCTGAGGGTTGACCCGGGATTTCTTGGCAGGAGGTTCGTCCTGGGCAGGAAAAAAAAAACAAAAGCAAGTTTTGATGACATTCCTCTGCTGTGCCTCCAGGAATGGCCAGTCTCACACCCTCAGCCTTCGGGATAGTGGGGATACAGATGGCTCAGATTGTTTTTCCTGCCTCTTGTGCTTCTGGTTTGGGGGCCTCTGTTCCTCCCTCCTCTTTGTTCTCCTCCAAAGTCTTCCCCGAAAACTTCTTCAGCCACTCGTCATCTGACCAGACTGTGACAGCAAAAGGAAAAGTCAGAGCACAGGAACTGATCCGAAGGGCCACACCTGAGCTCATGCACAGAGCTCTGAACATCCACAGGGATGTTCTCCCCCTCCCAGGCACCAACTCACCAGGCCTGGATGAGCCTTCTTTAATTCGCATGGGTTTGGCCAAGTTCACACGGATGGTCCTGCCAAAGAGCTCAGACTCATTCTGCAGAGGGAACAAAAGCACAACAAAGCCCACCCAAAGGTATAAAGTCACCATGCCCCCCAAAATCCCCCCAGATCAGAGGAGGACAGAGCTTGTATTCTCTCTGCAGCCCACAGCACACAGGGCAGCAAAGCCACAGGTCTCTGTGGGTGAGTGGAACAGGGTCCATACCATGTTGTCGATCGCTGCCGCTGCATCCTGCCAAGAAATCAAAATAAAATAATCATTACCCTTTTTCTTCTCTGCCTTTAAAAGCAAGGCTAAGCATAGACATGCCCCAGCACTTCATTATGGAAAAGGTAGCAAGATTTTCCTAAACCTCATCTACCCCAGGGCTGATGGATCTTCCAAGAGCCATAACCAAACCAGGATCTGGGTCTCATCTTCCAACAACCCAGAAAATCCATTTTATTTAAAATGCTTTATTGCATCTTTGGAGAGGATCTGTGCATGAAACACAGCACAGACCATAAGAGGACAAATATATGTCCCACCCAGGGACGATGGCAGGGAGGAGTTCAGGCCAGCAGCAGCTGTGCTTCAGCCCAGAAGAAAATGGGAAAAGCAGGAGCTTGGAAAACCAGGAACTTGGAAGAGCAGAACAACATCTCCCACTGCTGGAGAGTGATTCAATGCTCTGGTAGGTATAAGCCCCACCCGCTTCTGTCTCCAAGGGGAAAAGGATCCATCCCAAGACCCCAGGGGAGGAAAAGCCCCGAGCAGCCCCAGCATTTGCCCCTTCCTCACCTCCGCCAGCTCAAACTCCACGAAGGCGAATCCCCGGTGCTTTTCTGGAGGGAGAGAAGCGAAGGGGTCACGGGCACCACAGACACACCGGTCCCACGGAGCGAGGGGGGGTCGCATCCTATCCCATCCCATCCCGTCCCCATCCCCCTGGAAAACCGGCCGCCGGGGATGCCCCGCTGTGCCCAGCCCTCCCCGCACGCACCGGTCTCGTAGTCCAGCGGGATCTGGATGTCGGTGATGTCTCCGAAGGGGATGAAGGCGGCGTGCAGCACCTTCTCGTCCACCTCCTCGGCCAGCCCGCCTGCGGGGCGGGCAGCGGTCACCGGGCAGCGCCGGCACCCCCGGGCAGCGCCGGCCCCGAGCGGGGCACCCCCGGCCCCAACACTCACCCACGTACAGCACCCGCTTGGTGGCCGCCATCGCGCCCCGGTGCCCCGGAACGGGACGGGACGGGACGATCCGCCCCGGAACGGCGCCATCGCCCCGCCCTCGGGAGAGAAGGATGGGGCGGTGCGGAGAGCGGAGGATTCCAGGCGGGATTCTCCTGCCCGAGCTCCCGGGAAGCGAAGACCGACCTGGAGCTCCTTCTGCTTCCCCGGCACGCTCCACCCAGCAGCTCCCAGGCTTTTCCCGAGCCTCAGATCCACTGCGTTCGCCTCCACCCCGAGCAAGGTGTTGAACGCGATGATCGTGGGGGTCTCCTCCATCCTTAGCGATTCCGTGTTTCTTTCTGTCAGAATTAAGGCACCCTGTATATTTACATAAATAATGCTTTTTATTATCCCAAAGGATCACCCAAAATAGCCTACAAAACATTTATGGGCCCCAGCACCAAAATGCATTCCCCTTTAGTGTATAAAGTAGCACCAGAACCATTGAACACCCAGCTGAAAATTTGGAAACCTAAACAAAGCTTTACCTTAAGAGCAGACAGCAACAAAGGAAGCCCAAACCCTTGTACTCTTCATGTGAAAATACCTCCCTTCTCTTAGATCACTGCTTACAGACATCACCCTTTCATACATTGCCCGAGGCATAATTTTAACACAGCTCAAAACACTCATCATCCAAAATTAACAGGCAGAATAACTCAAACCCCAATTCAACGTATTCCCCACCCATCAGCTGCCCATCAGCTTCATTTCACAAAACCACACCACATTTATTTATCAAACAGAGAGAAATGACAGACAACAAGCACAGTGCAAGTTTATTCCTTTATTGATAAATGTTTCCCAAACTTTCCAAACTGGATTGTTCAATTAAACACAAACCCACAAAAATACTTCCAGCCTAAAATCCTCAACGTCCTCCTTAGAAGACACAAGGGGTAGCTCTGCTCTGACAAAGGAAAAGCTTGCAACCCCCATTCTGGTTTTGGAAACCTCGAGCGCTTCAGAGTTGGCTTTTTAAATAAGATCTTGAAGATTAATTTACAAAATGCAATATAACTATGTGATATGATGCACGGCATTGAGATCTGCAGGACAGTGAAGGATCTTCAAACATCTTGAGCTGATGTCTAGGAAGGGGCTATTTGGCTTCTTTGTATCCTAGAGGAAAAAGGGGGGACAAGTTACACACAGCATCCCTGCTCCAGGCTAGGGAACATTCCAGAACTACAAACCAGAAGGATTTCAATATAATTCGAAAGGTACAGAGAAGCTGTTGACAGTTGTCAGATGATCAGAAATTGTTATTCTCCACAAGAAACTCAAATTCTCTGCTAAATCAGCCAGTGACCGGAGCCACTGAGAAATGTATGGATGAAAACAAGAATCCTGATCACTCTTCATCAGCTTGACTTGTGAAACGTCACTACAACAGCACCACAAAAAGTACTGGAGATGTCAATTCCAGACAATCCACAGGAAAGTGGATCATCAAAAGCAAGAGCAGGCATTTGAAGAATCGAAACCCTTGTTCAGAAGTTAAATGAGAGCCAGCTCCAAATACAGGAGCTCCAAATACACCATTTGTGTGAACAAACCTGTGCAGTGAAATGACATTCCTGACACCAGCACTTTATAACAGATACTGAAGTCAGATGGTTTTCAGGATAAGGAATGGGCATTAAAAGTCTGTTTAGCCTCAAAGTCACCAGAGCACCTTGTGTCCCTCCCATTTCCCACATTAGCAGTTCCACAGGACTCATCCCAAAGCTTTAGTCCTTCCTTGACACGTCAGATGCAAGGAACACTTCAGGGACTTACACAACACTCTTCTGATGCTTAATTAAAATAAGGTATGTGAAGAATATTTAAGTTTTACATAAGGATTCTTAGGCAGAAACTACATTAAGAGTTTTTTGTTTATGAAGAATGGACTAAAATCAGACAAGTGCTGGACATGGTCCCGCATGGGGCCTCCAGACTGGACTGCTCACTAACAATCCTATTTACTGATTCTGGAATCTTCTAAGTGAAGCTGAGGACCGAGACACTCACCAGTCATCCCGGTTCAAGAGGTAGCAGCAACCACACCCACCTTCTGGGCAGCTTCTTTCTTGGCTTGGTGAGCCTGCAACACGGCCACGGCCTCCTCCACCTCGGGGAGACAAACCCAGTGAGACCTTCTCCCCCTGAGCCCCCCAGAGCCACCACTGACGGGAACACACCCAGTTACCTTCGACCGCAGCGACTCTGGAGACTCCAGCATGTGCAGCAGCTCGGAGTTGTCAATCTCTAGCAGCATTCCTGTGATCTTCCCAGCCAGGCTGGGGTGCATAGCTTGGATCAGAGGGAACAAACGTTCTCCTGAGGGGAAAAGGAGTTCAGAGGAGTCCATAGGTGCATAGTTTCGATTGAAGGGTCATTTTTGAGATCTGAGGGGATTTCCAGATGGGAAGTCATCTGTGAGGTTCATGAGTTTCACTTACCCAGCATCTGTTTCTGCTCCTGGGGAGGGGCAGCAGCCAGCATGGAGGCTGTCAGTGGCTCCTGGCCCTGCACATGTACTGCAGGCTGAGGTGCCTACAAAGGACAGACATGAGGGTTCTGAAACAGGCAATAGGCTGATCCTTCATATTTAGACAATACTAAGGTATTCCCTCCTAAAACACTCTGTCAATCCTACAGCACACCTAATTTCCAGGAGTGGTAAAGTGCCCCTTGGTTCACAAACATGCTCCCCTGCAAGTCCTGAGCTCAAAACCCCACAATGTCACACACAGGCACTGTAATCTTACAGAAACAGGGTCAAACATTGTGAGACACTGAGAGAGAGCAACATCCACACCTGCCTTTTTCACAATGCAGAGGTTTGGGGGGGAAGCAAACTGTGCTTTCAATGACACTCTGGTGAGGACTTGGCAGAGAGGAGAAAGAATAAATGGTTGCAAAATGGGGACAAAGAAGCAAGAAAAATATCCTCACAGCAAATCTGGGTACAAAAGGGCTTGGGAGCACAAGACAGGTAAACAAGTCAGCGTGCCCCTGGCAAAGGCACAACTGCCAGGCTTTTAAATTTCAAATTATGCCTGTCTGGGTTATAAAAGTGGCTTGAAGTTTCTGTAAGAATACTTTAGTTGCATGTGAAACCTGCTCCCAGCCCAGCCCCTGGAAGTTACCTGCAGAGGTTGGACACCTGGGTGTGGGCTGCGGACACTTGAGGCATATTTGTAAGGAGGGACAGCTCTGGGAGCAGGGGCAGCTACGGGTGGACGGGGAGCCAAGTTCTGTGCTGCTGTGCCAACACCTGCAAAGGAAGGAGGACAGAGTGACAAACACCTGCAAGCAAGTTGGGATGTCTGGTATTAACTGCTGAGTTCAAACCACGCTCTGCACAGTAATAATCCTTTAGAAATCTGACTGTAACTTGCTCTTTTATTAGTGGGATATTCTCCCTAGGACTAATCCACAGATTCCACATCTTGTGTTTTTCAGCTATTCACTAGAATAAAATGAATTTGGACACTCTACTCTCAAAGTAAAATCCATAACCTACGGAGACTTCTGTTGTTTTTTGAGGGGTTAAGTGTTGCAGAGGTGTAAAGATGAGTCCCAAACCAATGGAAAACAACCCATCTGGATTTCCACTGCTGTGCTGTAGCACCAACTGTCCCCAGACCTGCACTGCACAGCGAGGAACAGGAAAGAGTCGGGTGCTGGCTCTGCCCCTTCGGTTGTCCCGTATCTGACAGCCCTCTTTGGAAGTGGAAGTCAAGTCTCCACAGCATTCTCCTCCTTCCCTCCAGGACAAGGGGAATGGCCTGGGAGCAGATCCCTTACCAACTCGCTGGGCAGCAGCTGGGAGGCCACGGGAGGCTGGAGCATTGGCAGGGGCCAGATGGCGCAGGGCTGGCCGGGGTCCCGACTGGCGCATGGCATTTGGCATTCCCTGGAAGCCTGATGGAAGATAAGGGGGGAAATCCTCAGAACAGAACCAACTGGCAAGCCAGAGCAGTCAGCTACAGGGGTTGTGCATGGAAAAGAAAGCATGGATTGTTCCTGTTGGGATGTACAGCCACCAAAGGGTCATTACAACCAAAACAGCTTCTGGCATGCTCACCTTGAGGTCTTCCTCCTTGCTGCCAGCGTGGGTTGGGTCTCATCTGTGTCATCTGGTTGGGTGCATAGTAAGTGGGTCTGCTCTGAGCCTGAAAAAAAGATCAGTCAAGGTCAGAGGCAACACCTAAGAGAAGCACAAACATTGTTTACCACATGTTTTGGCAGTGGTTGCCAGGACTCAACACTCAAGTCAGATTAAGAGGTCACAGAATTAACCCCACTGACTGCACCCCTCATTAGGAGTTATTTGCTTATAGACATAAGAAAGGCTCAATGAGATTAATGCTGCTGAACCAACAAACCTCTCAGACAGGCCAAAGAACCCACACTGGCTCAGCTCACCTGGGGCACAGCAGGCATGAAATACCCCCCAGCAGCAGGCTGGAACTGGTTAATGATTGTGTTGGCAGGCAAGGCTCTCATCCCAGCGATGCGCTGCATGTACTGGTTCGTGAGATGGGCCTTCCTCTCCTCTTTCCTCTGTGCCAGTGCCACATACAGTGGCTTGGAGCCCACAATCCGCCCATTCATCTCTGTCACAGCTTTCGTAGCTTCCTCTGGAGAGGAAAAGCAGACAAAGCCAAACCCTTTGCTCCGTCCATCTTCCAGCATCACCTGCAGTAAAGATCAATTGCTAGTGGAGTACCAGCACCACAACTTGGCCTAAGAACCCCTGTTTTTTTAAATTTCAGGCAGGCAGGACATAACTGTTGCAGAGGTGTAGAGGCAGGTACTCAATGGAGAGTTACTTGTCTGGATTTGCTCTGCTTTGCTGTCAGCACCATGTGTCCCCAGGCCCACACTGCGCAGTAAGGAATGGGAAAGATTTGGTGCAGCTCTAAATGCCATTTCCTGCTCACTGGGAGTCATTTAAACAGGTATGTTTGCCCCTTCCTGTCTCCCCCTTTCATAAGGGAATGCAGCTTTCAGTAAAATCCCACCAAGACCCAAAGAAATCTGTTTATTTACTAGTCCAGATGTTTTCAGAACCACAATGACCAGAAGATAAGAACTGCCCTTTAATCCCATGTCAGACAACAGTTCCTTCTTCAGGCTTTAAAATTCAAATACCCTCAAACCCGACAATACCTTGGCACTCGTTATTGACCCAAAAGGTGAGAACTCCTTCCTCAGTTTTTCATCATCTATAGTGTCATCTAGGTTTTTAATGTACAGGTTAACACCCTGGGAGGGAGAGAACAGTAAGACATTCATAACATTAAAGAAAATCTTAAGCACATCAACAGTTATCCATCTGCCAGGGCTGTAATTTATCTGAAAACTCTTAATTTAGCATCATGTTCCTTTCACACCACCCAAAGCTGAAGGTGTGATAAATGTTGCAAAGGCGTAGAGGCAAGTCCCACTGTGGTGAAAGGGAGCTTGTCTGGATTTCCTCTGCTTCCCTGTTGCATCTTGTGTCCCCAGTCCAGAACTGCACCTCAAGGAGCGGGGAAGTTTCAGATGCCACCTCTGACATGACCCAGTTCTGCCATGAATTAGAGACAACAGTGCAGTTATGCTGTCTCTTCCCATCCCTCTGGGTTTTCCCATTTGACAGTCAAGGAGACTGCATGCCTATTCTCTCATGTCCTCCTAAATACTTTCACTGCCAAGACTATTGACCCTTTGACACCAAACACCGCGGAGACACCTTTAACTCTCAGAGTCTCTCATAGGACAATGACTACTTTGTCAACTCCCTCTGAGTCCAGCAATAGGCTGAAAATGGTGCCTAAAATCAGAGAAGGAACAGACTAATCACCTGGTACCGGCTGAGTCTCTCCTGTTTTAGCTGTTCAAACCTCCTCTTGAGCTCTGCCTGGCGCTCAGCCTTCTTCTGAGCTCGGCCCACAAACAGCATTTTCCCATTGATATCCTTCCCGTTCATTTCTTCCACTGCCTGCACAGAGGGTCCAAGAGGAAACCGTCAGCTGCCGAAGCAAGACAGTACCTGATCCTGCCCAGAGCTCACCTTGTATCCCTGCCTGGCAGTCAATAAAGCAAAGTTTCCGCGTTACCTTTGCACTGTTTCTGTGTAACAACCGGCTAATTAAAGACAGACGGAAGTTGTCAGGACAGATCACGCTGACACAACACCACTGCGAATTTATCCCCACCCCTTCCTGCAAATAACCTTCCTCCTCCTCAAGCCCTGCACTGTAGTATTTCTCCAGCAATTAACAGTCTTGATTATCCCACGGCACGCTGTGGATCTAGGAAACTGGAGAAATGCCAAGTTACCCACGAATATCAAGCTAATAAGGTGCAAAAGGTTTCTGAGTTCCCACATCTAGAAGCACTTATGACTGAGGCATAATTTTCTTCCTTTTCAGAAACAGGTTGCCATGACAAACCAAGTTTTTCTTCTCTCAAGATACCCAAACAACAGAAATTGGTCCTACCTTGTTAGCTTCTTCATGCTTTTCAAAGCTTACAAAGCCAAAGCCTTTGGATTTTCCAGTGGGGTCTGTCATCACTTTAACACTCAATGTTTTACCTGTTATCAACGGACAGGGTTAGTAAAATACCATAAATCTAATTCAAGATTATTAAGCTTCATAAAATAACCCCAGCTCCCAGCTTCTGCCTCCTGTCCAACAGTTGGCACAACTACCCCCACACCTCAGCCTTACAGTGGCTGAGGTAGAGCTACACAGATGGTAGCAGCACTCAAACTACCACAGTTCATGAAATTCAGTCTCATTACAAGTATTTCTGTACTTACCATATTTGCCAAAGAGCTCCTTCAGTCTTTCATCATCCATGTCATCCCCAAAGTTTTTAATATAAACATTGGTGAATTCTTTTGCCTTGGCTCCCAACTCAGCCTCCCGCTCCTTACGAGACTTGAATCTGCCAACAAACCTGCAAGAAAGAATGAAAATCCCAATAAACAGACTGTCTTCAAGAGCAGAAGAACAATGTGTGACTTGCAGCGAGGCAAAAAAATGAGTGTGTAGTAGGAGCTGGGAATGGGGACAAGAAAGGGTGACAGCAGAGGACAACAAACAGGCCACAGACCAACCAGAAAAATCACCTGTCCTATGGTCAGCCAAGGACGCCCACCCAGCTCTGCACCTCTGTCCTGTCCATAGAACCCACCCCGCCCGCTAGCAGAGAGGTGGCAAATCAAGGCTTGGTCAGGGAAACCCACCAGTCCTGGAATGGAGGGGTAGCAGGCCATGGCTTGGGCAGGGTCACTCACCAGCCCTGTAGTGGAGAGGTAGCAGGCCAAGGCTTGGGCCAGGAGAACCAGTGCCTTGTGTGTCCCTGTTAATACCGAGATGCCTCCCGGAGCATGTGAGCGCTGCTGCTGCCGGCTGTGACACTCACACTTTGCGGTCGTTGAGCAGCATGCCGTTCATCTTCTCGATGGCTCTATCTGCAGCATCCTGCGTCTCAAAGTGCACAAAGGCGTAGCCCTTAGAGCCATTCTCATCACACACCACCTGCAACACGGGCAAGGAAAGCAAAATGTCAGCCCTCTGATTGTCTCCTCTGTCACACTCACGTGAAAATATCTCACTGCCCAGCGCGCGACAAACACAGCGTCTCAATCCAGACTTCACAACCAGATCTGACATAATTTCAGCAATCCCCGAGATTTTGGCCGACTCTGCCTTTCAGACTCTGCTCCTCCCCTGGTGAAAGGTGCCCCTTCCACTTCCTACACTGAACTGGCTGATCCTGTCCCTGCCTTGGACAAAGTTACCAACATCTCTCACCTTGCAGGACAAAATGTTTCCAAACGCCGAGAATGTGTCATAAAGTGCCTTGTTATCAATGGATTTGTCCAGGTTCTTAATGAAGACATTCCCAACCCCTGACTTCCTCAAGGAAGGGTCCCTCTGAGACCACATGATGCGAATGGGCTTTCCTTTGATCACATCAAAATTCATGGTATCTAGAGCTCGCTCAGCTGCAAGAGAAGCCAAGAACAGATTTCTGTGGTTGGTTAAAGAATTAAATGTTTTCCATCAGGTGGGTGATCATTTTTCTCTGGATTTTACCCAGCTCACGGAGACATTTAGGCTATTATCACAGGTGACCAATGGCTTTTAACTCAGTGTTTCAAAGGAGATCTTGCAGCACAGTCACTAGACATGTTAAGTATATAAAAGGTTTCACAGACTATTTAAATTTACATTATAGCAATATTTTAACCAGCACAGTAAAATGGATGTCAAAGTGCCCAGGGTCTGTTAGCTATCTATATTCTTAATTATTATAAAGGTAAATTGCTCCATCAAAAGGAGGAAAGGAAATTCGGGAAACCCTGTTAAAAAAATGGAAGTGACAAAAGTGACTGTTTGGCTGTTTTGCTTTTCATGAAACTCATATCTACCCGTACTCATTTCTATTCAGAGAAAGGATCATCTCCCTGTCAGGTCAGGGAAAATGTGCACAAACACGTGGCTGGCAGGGAAGACAACATGAGTCAGCTTCTATAACTCCTGTGGCCAAAAAATGATTCCCAAGTTGCTCAAGCTAAAGGTGACAGCAAGAGTTGACAAAAATTCTGGGAAAAAAAGCTCCATATACCTAATCTGATTAAAGAGAAGTGTTTATCTAAAGTCTCAAAGCCCAGCACTGTCATTCTAACCTACACTGAAACCGCCCTCCATGGTGCTATTTCTGCTGCCTACTGGTATATTAAAAGGATCATTACGTACACACATCAGGATCTTGTTCATAAAATTGAGATGCTTGGATTGTTCTGGGCCAGAAAACACTCCCAGCATGGAGTGAGCAGAGGAAAAAAAAAAAGGCTGTTAATTCCCAGCATGAAGCAGGGAAAGAGATGGAAAGACGTGCATTAAAATCAAGGAATATTAACAGGGCAGAACCCAGGTTTTCCAAATTTGTTTGGCTCAGTTCTTCCAGGCCACCTTCACCCTGTAATACTTGCTGATTAGATTTTAGGAGCAGAAAATTCAATTCAAACAGCTTCTTTCCTCTGACTCTGCTCATGCAGAGTAACTACTTAGCATGTCCCAAAACTACCTCTAAGAATTCCAGTGGGACCTTGCCTACCAAAGCCTCCTGCACTCCCTTCCCCCTTCAACTACTGCCTGGAAATTTCTCAGAATTTTTCATGTGCTTTGAAATGTGGGGTTTTTTGTTGTTGCTGTTGCTTTTTAAATTGAAGTGGGGCCATCACTATTTCCCCCAGTCCTTCACACATAAATCCAGCTGGAAACGAGCTCTGCTGGACTTCGTTCCTGAAGGAGCCAGGCTTGAAAAACAATATTAATTTAAGGATTCTACCAGCTCTGTTTAGTCAAAGGTGTTAAGTGCAATTAACTGCCATGCTAAAATGATTTCTCAGCTGCTGCTCCAAGCCCATACAACTGAGGTTCTTCCTGCAGTCCATTCCTAGTAGGCACTTTAGCAGCCGACCTGGTCCAGTTTGTCAAATTTGGCAGTGTTTATTTATAGCAGGCAGAGGTCCTGCAGAAGTATGTGCTGGCAAGGACACAAACTGGTTGTATATACCATTTGCAGCAGAAACAGGCTCCTGCTGAAAGGTGACAAGCAGATGCAGCAGTGGCACATAACCAGGGGGAACTGTGAAGGCTCCACAGAGCCACCGAGGTCCAGAGGAGTGAGGAACTTACTCCCAGTCCTTCCAAGCTTCCTAAGCACATACTTGAGCAGATACTATTGCACTGCTCTTCTCAATAGGTTGCTACTGTTCCACTTTGTCATTACACTCCTCTTGAAATTCACTCAGACACTTGCGAGCGGTGAAAGCCCTACATGGATTGAGGGAGGTGTGCCATACCCACAGGTGGAAATGCAATCCCCATTCCACCAGGACCTCAGAAAACCTGTAAAGGATCAGCAGGACTTCTGTGAATGACTCACATTAAGCACATCTGATTCATTTCCTTAATCTGAGCAAACACCTTCTCGTTTTCTTCTATTTAAGCCACAAAGCTTCAGCTATTTCAGTTCCTGTATCTGTTTCTCTCCCACTGGTTCCTGTCATCCTTCCAGCAGACTCAACTGAAACTCACACAGAACATTATACACACTCTTAACCCCTTCCAGGCTTCCTTTTCATTCCTCCTCCATGGCCTTGTGGATAGGGAAAGCATAAGAACACTACCTGCAGTTTGCCTCAGGCCTTAAAGTAATTACCCTCCCTTACAGGCTCCCAGAGCTAACACAGTGCTGGAATTGGTGACTGTGGTTGAGCAGCATGAAGACAGATAACCACACACGTGAAGATTCCCCCAGGAGAAACTCCACACAAGTTTTATTCTAAAAGACAGATGCTCTGCAAACCCCGGGGCTCTCACTTAGGTCACCAAGCACAAAAAAGAGCTGACAACACCAGCACACAGCACAAATTTAACCACTTATTTTTTTAAAAAAGGGAGGGTGCACACAGAACAGACTTAAATCCCTCAATCACCGAAATTACAACAAAATGCTGCTGCAGTGAGGCATTATGTCAGTCCCCACTCTTCCCTTTTAACTTCACACTTGCATTTACATCACACAGGTCTTCCTTTACACTGCTTTCTCTTCAAGGAAGAGAAGAGTGAAAAGGTTTCTCTATACCCCTTGCTTCTTTAGAGACACTTATCTATTTCCAGCTCCGGGTTCCTTCTTGGCTTGGGAAACATTCTGTTTTCTCTGCCTTCAGAACATCTTATCTCTGTAGCCATATTAGAGTTTCTCTGCTTCATTACCTGAGTTGTCATGTCATGACTGTCAAGTGTTAGGAAACCCTGGAATGGAGTTAAATTGCACGAGGAACACATGAAAAGGGAAATTCAGCTTTTCTTTCAAATCAAATGAGTTTGTTTTCTTTCCCTTCTTCACAGTCAGAAAGAATAAATATTAAAAACCACAGCTGAGCCTGAAGTAGCCAGAACTTTGAAGTGTTTCCTTACTCTGCCTATCACAGTAAGACAGGCTGAGTATCCAGCATTCCCTGGTTACTACAGCAAAGAACTGCCATCAAAAACAGCAGAGCTCATTTTCCCTAAAAATAACCACTCTGCAGCAGACTGGCAGTTAGACAAAGCATGTCCAGAAAGCAGCTCCTTCCAGGGTCAAGCATCACTCCACCACCTAACAAAAATGTAAAGAAAAACATTGTGGAACTCTGGAAGTGCAGAGCACGCTCAGGATGTGAGCTCCTCGTGGCTCATGGAATGGGGAAGAGTTCTGCCACCTTAAAATCATTCCCAGTTTTTGTTTTTCACAATAAAAATTGTATTCTTCATATTCAAGTGTGTTTTGGAAGGGCTGTTCCACATTCTGCTCCACTGCATGTAGTACAGCAGCTGGAGGTTTTTTATTTAAGCAGTTTGCCAGAAATCAGGAGCATTTCAGAGGAGTTTGACTATTTCTCTGTCCCGAGATTAACTCAATGATTAAGTTTAAATCACTTGACCTTCTAGGACCTATTAGTAACAAGACACCACTTACTTGGTTTAAGTATCACTTCAAGTACAGGAGCTTCCTAAAATGTCTGCTGCCTCACCAGCAGCCCAGAATGGTGCAACCTCCCTCTAAATTCCTGCCTATTTATTACCATAAAAGATTACCTTGGAATATAATGCAAAGCCATCTGTTTGTAGGAGGTGCAGAACTTTTGTCCCAGAGCAATCACGTGTGACCAGCCACTCCTCCCTTTTTACATCATCACTCCATGTGCTAAACAGCTTTTCTCTACTTTAGGAGAACTTTATCTATATTTTTGCACCCTATCTGGTCAGCATTTATCTCATCCAAGCTTGGACCTCTTAGCTTTATTTCTGCTGCTTGTTTTTACTTCTCTTACCCTGCAAAATGAGATCACAGCCCAGGCAAAGGCAGGTGAGCTGGGATAACTGTACCTTTGCTTTTTCAGCACATGAATGTACCAAGGTGGGTCTATAGGAGGGACTCGGAGCAGAAAGGTTCATCAGGACAGGACCACATATACACAGGCTCTCAGGTTCTTTCCTCCTCACTGAGAAGTTTTAAAACACATAAATACACTGCTTAGTCTGCACAAAAAGCATTTCTGGGAGTTCCATGAAGGAGCAGTCATGCAGTGGGGTGCAAGCCAGCTTATCAGCCTGGCAACAGAAAGGATCAGAAGTGCTCAATCAGATCAGTCCATATCCCAAGGAAAGAGCACGTAGGAGTTACTCTGACCAGGGAGAAGATGAAAGCTCCGTGAAAATGTAAAGCAGGAAAACCTACTGCAGGCTAAAGGAAACTTTACTTGCTGCTCAAGTCTGTGCTATTGTGAACTGATTCTGAATTCCAGGGAAAAGTCCATTCTCAACTATCCTTTGGATGTCTCTATCGCATTTAGATGCTGCTAAACCACAGCACAGAGCAATAAACTTGCACTAGTCAGCAAGCAAAGCTCTGAAAACTAGGGCAGAAAACGCTGACCCGTTTTCCTTCCAGAAAAGACATGTTCCAAAATGACCTCTCCCGTCCCACCTTTCACATGCTGCTCCAGCTCTGGAATCACCTACTTGTAGGAAACAAACTCAAGTGTGAAAAAAAGAAGAGTCTGGCAAGGGCAAATTAACTTGGCTTCTGCATGTGAGACAACCTGGTTTCCCCTGGATTGAATAATGCATTTTCTCTCCATTTAAAGCAAGAACACCACTTCCCAAACTGGGAGATGTCCAGCTGTTTGCACGAACACAGGAATTAATCAGATCTCCCAGATATTACACTGGAGTGAGAGGAACAGCCAGAAGATAAGTATTAACTGAGTATTCAACCAGGGCTGGCTACTCTGAACTACTTCTGCTAGGACTGACTGCACAAATACCCACACAAACAGCCCAAAACTACACCAGAATGAAGGGGAACACAGTGAGAATTACTTTTTTATGTGAGGAACAAACACACATCTCCAAAATCTAAAACCAGTGCAAAAAACAGATCTATCAGAAATGCTACTAAGATGTGCATTTGCAGAGCATTTTGCAGACACCAAGCAGTAAATATTCCAACTCCAACCACTAGAAAGGGATTACTCACCCCCTTACTGCGTTCTGATAGGCATTTACCTGGCAACACACACCACCAGCACTCTGAGTTAAGTGCAGAAAAGCGAACAGAAGCTGCAAATGTGGCTGTAGAATTGTCACTTACCATCTGCTGGCTGCTGGAAGTTGACATAGGCATAGCCGAGGGAGCGGCGGGTGATCATGTCCCTGCAGACCCGAATGGAGAGCACGGGGCCAGCGGGGCTGAACTTCTCATAGAGCATGGCCTCGGTGATATCGGGGTGCAGGTCCCCCACGTACAGCGATGCCATCGGGTAACTGCTGGCTGCCGTGTTCATCTTCCCCTCACCACTCGCTCCCACTGCGGACTAAAGGGGTTTTATTCGCTCGTTTGTTTGTTTTTTGGTTTTTTTTTTCCTCCTCTTGGGATTTCTACAAGCCAAGCTTCTTATAAATATTTAATTTCGGGGCAACGCTAGAAAGTCTTGTTTAAAAAAGCCTGCCTAAGCTGCGGCCTGCAGACGCAGCGTGGGGCAGAGGGTGCAACGGTGGGGGGGAAAGAGGGTTGGACAAGCCTGAAAATAAAGAAAAAAAAAAAAAAAAACAAAAACCCACCCCAAAGTTCAGCCTCCTGGAGCAGCAGGGATCGGATACGACGCCAAAATTGATACGACACCAAAATTCACACGCCGGCTGCCGAGCGCTTTTTCCCGTCAGCTCTGAGGCAAAAAAAAAAAAACCAAACAAAAACCTCCTCAAAGGTCCTAAAACCCACAAGGTCCTAAAAAAACCCGCGTGCCTTACTTTATATTTTTTTTTCCCTTTGGATTTAGCCCAAATCCTGGAGAGCGGCGGCCGGTTTATTTTTCTGAAGGGAAAAAAAAAAGAAAAAAAAAAGAAAAAAAGAAAGAAAAAAAAAAACAAACAAAAAAAAATAAATCTCCGACAC